>SRSM01000061.1:0-39150 GCA_019593545.1 Apocynum venetum | reverse complement strand
TAATGTGAAGATATATCAATGTAAAGCATAAATACCTCTTTGAGTAATGTTTTCTTGTAAGTTGCTCAAGACCCCAATGATTTTGTATAAATCTCATTTGATGAATTTCACAATATGAATGTTAAGATTTGGTTTCAAAATGAATCTCCAGAGGTTCTATGAAGGTTAGGATCAGATTTTCGCTCAAAAAGTAGTTAGTTAGAGTTGGTTAAACGATTGGGTATTTATAAGAATATGCACCAACGGTCATAAAACGGCTGTTTGAATCCCACTCAGGAGAAGTGCGGTCGACGCAAATCAGGAGGGTCGTCCGCACCATCATCCGCAAATTTCCAGAGAACTCTGGACAACTGCGGCGATGAGCTCAAAAGTCCGGTCGACCGCTCCATCTCCCGCAAGTGTTCCAGAGAACTTGACCCTGCGGACGTACTCTGAGAAGTCTGGTCGACCGCATTTGTGGTCGTCCACACTTTTGTCAGGTCGACCACAAATGCATTAAAACTATGCAGAACAAGTTCCCAAACAACTCTAAGATTTTGCAAACTATATTTTATGAATTTGAAGTATGTGCATGTATTTTGAAAATCATTTCAAATACCCAACTCATGTTTTATCCAAATGAAATGCATTTGAAAATCATTTCACTTTTATGAGAACCTATGGAAATCATTACTCAAAGGGATAGACCTAGAGATAACCAAAGATAATAAAGAATTAAATTACACCTCTAGATCCTATCAATCCAGAAACGCTTATCTTCAAGGCTTGACATCAAAAGCTCTTTTCTGAAGATTGAAACTTGATCTTGCAAGGATTAGATATATGAATCCTAAGAGATCATCATTAATACAATAAACCATTAGTCATGTCAATGTTTGTCATTTAATCAAAATTAAGATATTAAAAGCTTTAAGGCTTTCAATCTCCCCCTTTTTGATGATGACAAATATTGATGCAATGTGATGATATAAAATTAAGTGCAAGGATTCAAAGTAAGGAGAGTTTATATAATATGTAATAAAATATTAAAAAGTGCTCCCCCTTACAATATGCTAGGTATTTGTAAGATATCACATATAGCATATAACATTTAGTGTTTGATGATATCAAGAAATATATAGAATGTAACATTTTTCGAATAAATATGGATCTCAAAAGTAAAGTATTCAATGTAAGTATACGAGATCACTTCTAGCTATATAGGCTTAAAGAAGCCTATTTTTCCACCTACCTCCGTATCCTCCTTCCTTCCAGACTAACATATAGAAAGACTATAAAAACATTTATAAAGCTCCCCCTATCAATATGCATTAGTTTTGTAAAAAATTTGACAGAGTTTCTTTATAACTTTTATAAAAAAACCATTTTTGCATAAATTCAATCAATGCAAAAAGAGATGAGATAACACATAAAATCACATATAAGGCCAACCCGGCCATCAACACACAATTCTCATTCTCCTTCAATCTCATTATAGCATAAACTTAGAAATATATAACTTTTAAACCATGGATAGCCATACTTAACCTTTTAGAGCTATTTCTCCTTTCTCTTGATTTTGATGAGTTTGAGCATTTAAGTTCATCTCAGAAGTTCCTGAAACAAAAAGTTAGTTTCACAACATTTATATATTGTAATCAACAGTTGTTTTTCTCCCCCTTTTGTCATCATTCAAAAAGAATGGATAGAAAGGATAGAACAAAGTTAATTAAACAATAAGATCCCTCAACTACCAAGGAGTCATCATGGGGAAAAATATATAAAAATAGAGTCAAGAATACAAACAAGAGATAAGTTGTCTGGATAAAACAAAAGTACAATAAGTGCAGAAAAACACTATCTCCTAGGTCGTCGCATATAAACTTTTGCTGTGGAAGAGGATGGTCTAGCAGGCTGCTCATCAGGCGGGGGCATATCACGTGAAGGTGGTGGTGTAGAAACGTCAACCTGAATGCCATGTAGTGCCTCTAGATGAAATTTGATGTTGATGATCTCAATGCCACGGTACTCCACCCTTGATGCCAGGTCGTCGATCTTGGAGTGAAGTGTCTTGAAATGATTGTCAAACGTGCTAAACATCGAGCCAATCTGAGAAGAAATTTCTTCCAGGGCACCCCAGATGGCAGGTTTTGGAGTGGATACATCTTCCTCTACAACTTTTTCTTTACCTTTTGCCCCTCTTCAAATCTGGAGCCTCAGGAGGAACATCTTCTTCCTCATCTAGATGAAGTGGTCTTTTCACACCTTGTGAGTCTTCACCTTCGCCAGAAAGGTCGCCTTCATGAAGAGTTATCGGTGGTTCTTTTCCCATCAACCTTGCTGTCTCCTTTGTTGCCACAATGATCTCTTCCGAAGTCATATTTTTCTTCAAGTCCCATGTACCATTGAGACATAACGCTTGCATTCTTTTAAAAGAAGCAAAGTTGAACTTAGGCACATGTTTTGTCCCCTTCAGTTCTGGAAATGGGACGTTGAAATGGCGGAAGACTTTGGTTAATAACCGTCCATAGGGTAAGCTTTTCGGAAAACCTTTGCCCTTCTCAATGGTAGCCATCATGTGGTGTACCATTATGTAACCAAAATCCACCCGGATTCTCTTCACCAACAAATACATAAGAAACATATGCATAAACGTGACAGTAGTTTTATGGCCTTCAGTGGGGATGAAGATGTTAGTGCACATATGATGAAGAATACGATGTTCAAAACTAAACACATTGGCCTCTCTCTTGACTAAGTTTACAAAAGAGTTTCCTTTAGTGAATATCTTCTCAAAACCCTCAGCAGAAAAATCCTTATGATTTATTCTGTGATGAGTATTAAAGTACTCAATCCCATCTATAGGTATCTCTAAGACTTCATCTAAACCAATGGAAGTAAATTGTATATCTATCCCATTGACCCTTGAAACAAAAAGAGTCCTTATAGTCATCTCTCCCTCCTTTTCTAACACCTCTTCAAGATTAGCATAAAACTGATATACAAGATCAGTATACAAGGATTCTTCATGATCAATTATATTATCCCATCCTTGCCAAGCCATATAGGTAAGAATTCTATCAAAGGGAAATTCATACCTATCAATGGTGCTCCCAGAAATTACTTGGCGATTCTTGAGGTAATCATTGTAACGATCCTCATGATGCTTGCTCCTGAAGAGTTGAGAAGAAGCTTGCATGGTTCTCTTCTTCTTTGGAACATCTTGAACCATTTGTGTTTTGCCCTTGTCACTTTGAGTTTTTGCCATTTCTAGGGTTTTCAAATGCAACAAACAAGGATATGTAGGATGAATGTATGAATTGGGGAAGAAATGAAGTGTATTTATGGTGGATTGTTCGTGGGTTATGAGAGTTTGAAGAGTTGCGGCTGATAAATGAAGAGGTGGGAATGATTGGAAGATGAAAAGTTGCGTCCAAAAGAGGCATATTTGTAACGGTCCACAGATGTGCGGTCGACCGGATCGTCGTCCGCAGTATCGTCCGCACCTTGATTTTTGTTACTCGGGAACATTTTCGGTCGATACATTTAATCTGCGGTCGACCGGACGATTTGATAAGTGTATCGTCCGCAAGTCCACTGGAACCTCACCGGTCGATATTTTGAATCTGCGGTCGACCGGTCATCCTGTCATGATCATCCCCAAGTCCACTGTCTGTTCTGTGGATGATTGTTTTCTAGCTTGCGGTCGACCGCACCTGCCAATGGTGTTATCCAAACAATGCACAAAAGCATATATTTGACAGACTTCATAAAAACGCACAAGTTAGAAATCAAACGTACCAATACCCAAAAGTTTTCTAAGTAAACAAAACCTTTTCTCAACCAAAGGCTTTGTGAAAATATCAGCTAATTGATCATCCGTAGGAACAAACTCAAGAACAATATCACCTTTTAAAACATGATTACGCAAAGAAATGATGTTTAATATCTATATGCTTAGTTTTTGCATGTTGTATAGGATTCTTTGTCAGATTTATGGCACTAGTATTATCGCAGTTGATAGTGGTAAAATCAAAGTTCAAGCCATAATCTTGCAAGGTGGTTTTCATCCATAAAACTTGTGCACAACAACTACCAGCAGAAATGTATTCAGCTTCAGTGGTAGAGAGAGAGACACAAGCTTGTTTCTTACTATACCAAGAAACTAAAGAGTAACCAAGAAATTGACAGTGACCACTAGTACTCTTACGTTCTACTCTACAACCTGCATAATCTGCATCAGTAAATGCTACTAGCTCAAAAGACATAGATTTAGGATACCACAAACCAAAATCTATAGTCCCCTTTAAGTATTTAAGAATACGTTTCATAGCAATTAAATGAGATTCTCTAGGAGATGATTGAAATCTAGCACATAGACAAACAGAGAACATAATATCAGGTCTACTAGCAGTTAAATACAAAAGACTACCAATCATTCCTCTGTATATAGTTTGGTCAATCATCTTACCATTCTCGTCTTTGTCTAATTTAATAGATGTGGCCATAGGAGTATCAATCTCCTTTGAATCAGCCATTCCAAACCTTTTCAGTAATTCTTTTGTGTACTTGGCTTGGTTAATGAAAGTACCTTCCTTTGCTTGCTTAATTTGTAATCCAAGGAAAAATGTCAACTCACCCATCATGCTCATTTCAAATTCATCCTGCATTGTCTTAGAGAAATCTTTGCACATATTTTCATTAGTAGCTCCGAAAATAATATCATCAACATATATTTGAACAATCAAAATATCATGAGCTTTATTTTTAATAAAGAGAGTAGTATCAACTATACCTCTAGAAAAACCTTTTTCAATAAGAAAATTGCTAAGTCTATCATACCAAGCTCTTGGTGCTTGCTTTAAACCATATAAGGCTTTGGAGAGCTTGTACACATGATTTACATATGATTCATGAATAAAACCAGGAGGTTGTTCAACATACACTTCCTCTTGAATGAAACCATTTAAGAAAGCACTTTTGACATCCATTTGAAATAATTTAAAACCTTTAAAGGAAGCAAATGCAAGTAACATTCTAATGGACTCTAATCTAGCCACTGGAGCAAAGGTCTCATCATAATCAATACCTTCTTCCTGATTATATCCTTGAGCAACAAGTCTAGCCTTATTTCTAGTTACAATACCATGTTCATCAAGTTTGTTTCTAAAAACCCATTTTGTACCAATAATAGTAAGATTTGAAGGTCTAGGTACAAGTTCCCATACTTTGCTCCTTTCAAATTGATTTAACTCATCTTGCATGGCAATAATCCAAAAATCATCATTAAGAGCTTCATCAATGTTCCTAGGTTCTATATGAGATAAAAATGCAAAATCATCAACAAAATTTGTAAAAAAATCTTCTAGTTCTTACCCTTTCATTTGGATCACCAATGATTTGATCCTTTGGATGGTTGTGAACATATTTCCATTCTTTTGGAAGATCATACTTTGTTCCTTCTTCAAGTGAGATAGATTCTTGATTTTCAAGGACTTCTCCATTCTCATCCTTTGATGTTGAAGGATTTTCATTTATTTGAGCAGCATCCTTATTTATTGACTTCAAGGGTATTTCTTGAATATCACCTTCAATCTCATTTCTTGGCAAATAGATGTTAGATTCATCAAAAACAACATGAATAACTTCTTCAATAATCATAGTTCTCTTATTATACACACGATAAGGTTTTCTTATTGAAGAATAGCCAAGAAATATACCTTCATCGGATTTCTTATCAAACTTACCAAGATTGTCTTTGACATTTAAAACAAAACATTTACAACCAAAAACCTTGAAGTAAGAAATAGAAGGAGTTTTGCCAAACATAAGTTCATAGGGGGTTTTCTTCACAAGAGGTCTAAGAAGCACTCTATTTATAATATAGTAAGAGGTGTTTACAGCTTCAGCCCAAAAATACTTTGGCAAATTATTTTCACATAGCATAGAACGGGCCATTTCCTGTAACGTACGATTTTTCCTCTCAACAACACCATTTTGTTGAGGAGTTTTAGCAACAGAAAAATTGTGAGAAATTCCATTCTCATCACACAGTTTAGTGAAGTTAATATTGCAAAATTCTCTACCATTATCACTTCTAATGGAGATGAGTTTGCAACCTATGGTGTTTTGTACTTGTTTAAAAAGCTTGACAAAAGCTCCAAAAGCTTCATCTTTGCCCAACAAGAATAATACCCAAGTAAATCTAGAGAAGTCATCAACTATCACATAAGCATACAATTTTCCACCAAGGCTCATTGTCCTCATAGGACCAAATAAATCCATATGAACAAGTTCAAGAGGTTTTGAAGTTGAAACAATCTTCTTAGGTTTAAAAGAACTCTTGACTTGTTTACCATATTGACACGCATCACAAACACGATCTTTTTCAAAATGAATGCCAGGCAATCCTCTAACATATTCATGTTTAGATAAGTTATGCAAAGTATCCATGCTCACATGTCCTAACCTACGATGCCAAAGATATGCATCATCATCTTTTAAAGCAAGACATTTAACATCTTGTTCAACTAAATCATCAAAGTAAAGATCATACATATTTCCATTTCTATTTCCAACAAAAACAATTTTGTTAGAGCAATCATCAATAATTAAACATGAATCCTTCTTGAAAATAACCTTATAACCATTATCACATAATTGACTAATACTAAGCAAATTATATTTGAGATTATCAATAAGAAGAACATCTTTAATAAAGGGAGAAGTACTTTTACCAACATTGCCAATGCCAATGATTTTCCCTTTCTTTTTGTCACCGAAAGTCACAAATCCTTCATCTCTTGGTTTGACATCATTAAGTATGGATGCATTTCCAGTCATGTGTCTTGAGCATCCACTGTCAAGAAACCATTTGTTCTCCTTTGTTTTCAATTGAAAACATACCTACACCAAAGATGTTAATAAGCCTTTTGGTACCCAAATTCTCTTGGGTCCATTGGGGTTAGTTCTTTTAATTACCCAAGTGCTTTTAGCACCATTCTCAATCTTTTTCTTCACATAACATCTAGTCACTTTATGACCATTTTTACCACAATAAGTACAACATATTTTCGAAGAAGTATAGACATGTGAATGATATCCATGAGATACTCTCTTATGTGTATGTGACATATGTGAGTGAGATAAACTCTCATGTGTGTGTGAGACATTATTATAACTATCATCAAAACCAAGACCTCTCTTATCATGAGTGAGTCTTTGCATACCAAGTAGTTTGTTCAAATTGTCCCTACCACATGTAAGTTTTTGCAAGCTAGCACTTAAATAACTCATTCTAATTTTCATGGCATCATAATCACTCATCATATCATCCAACTTCTTGTTTCTAGAAATAAGATCAACATTAGCATTCTCAAGAAATTTTACCTTATCATTTAAACCAATAACATTCTCATCAAGACAAATCTTTGTAGAAGTTAACAAGGCATTTTCATCAATGAGCCTAGTATTATCTAATGATAGCTTCTCTACTTGACATTTCAAGACTTTGTTTTTCTTGATAATCTTTTTCATTTCCTTATAGAGATTGGAGATGAATTCATCTCTATCAAACATGTCACAAATATCATCATCACTTTCACTATCAACTAAAGAAGGAGTTTTTGGAGTATTTACCTCATCTTCAATGGCCATGAAACAAACATTTGCATGTTCAGTTTGTTCTTCATCTTCACTTCCTTCTTGATCCCAAGTGCAAGCAAGTCCTTTCTTGTTCTTGGACTTGTACTTCTTTTCTTTCTCTCTTAATTTTGGACAGTCCGCTTTGAAGTGATTTGGACTTCCGCATTCATAGCATTGCTTTGAGTTGTTATTTGTAGATGTCGATGGCTTCTTTTTGAATTTGTTGAAATGTCCCTTTTTGAACATTTTCTTGAAGTTCTTCATGACAAGAGCTATTTCCTCATCATCCATTTCTTCCTCATCACTGGAAGATTCATTTTCGTTGTTCTCTTTAGTTTTGAGAGCAATTCCTCTTTTCCCTTTGTCTTCCACTTCTTGATCATTCAACCACTTCATCCTAATCTCATGAGTGAGAAGTGATCCAATAAGCTCTTTCACTGGTTTCTTCTTCAAATCATGAGTTTCCAACATAGCAGTAGTTTTGCCTTCCCAAGCCTTTGGTAAAGCATTGAGTATTTTCATATTTTGTTCTCCTATAGAATAAGACTTGCTAAACACTTTTAAACTGTTAATAATGTTAGTAAAGCGAGTAAACATATCAGTGATGTTTTCATTTGATTTCATAGTGAAAAGTTCATACTCCCTTGTAAGCATACCAAGTTGTGTTTCCTTTACTTGGTTTGTACCTTCATGAGTCACTTCAAGTAGTCTCCACATTTCATGTGCAGATTCACAACATCTTACCCTGTTATACTCATTCATATCAAGTGCACAAGTAAGAGTGTTCATGGCAAGGAAATTAAGGGTCATTTTCTTTTTATCTTCATCATCAAATTCCTCAGAAATTCTATCAATCTTTATACCATCAACAACTTTGAAAGGTACATAGGGACCATTTTCAACAATATTCCATAATTCATAGTTTAGAGAAGATATATAGATTCTAACTCTATTTTTCCAGAAATTATAGTTTGTGCCATTCAACAAAGGAGGTCTAGTAGTAGAGTAACCTTCTACCATCATAGTGTTATCTAGATGAGCCATAGAATCTTTGCTTCAAGGATGTTAAGTCTTATCAACAAGAAGACCTGCTCTGATACCAATTGAAAAACCTAAGAGGGAGGGGGGTGAATTAGGTTTTAACCGATTTTTCCTCTATAAATAAAACAAGCTTTCTAAGATAACAAATATCAAACACTTGGTGTTCAACCAAAGTATGAAATGATGAGTTCAAGAAAAGAAGCAATGAACACAAAGATTTATAGTGGTTCGGTTTATCCAACAAAACCTAATGCACTACCTTGAGCTATCTACTCAAGGATTTCACAAAACCTTTCACTAATATAGTAAGAGAGAATACAATAGAGGCTCACCCAATTCCCTTAGAGTTTTACAACATAAACCTCTTAACCAACCAAGGTTTACTCAACACTTTGAGTTTTACAATATAACCTTGTCTACACACCTATCTCTCTTACAACAATTAATGAAAAAGAAGCTCTTAACACAAACACAGTTTTCTATGGTTCAAGGCTCACTCTAACCCTTAGAGTTTTAAGCTCAATGCAACCTTGAACAAATCAATCAAGATATGAATAAGAAGAGTTTGATATATGAAATCACCTTAATGTGAAAATATATCAATGTAAAGCATAAATACCTCTTTGAGTAATGTTTTCTTGTAAGTTGCTCAAGAACCCCAATGATTTTGTATAAATCTCACTTTGATGAATTTCACAATATGAATGTTAAGATTTGGTTTCAAAATAATCTCCAGAGGTTCTATGAAGTGTTAGGATCAGATTTTCGCTCAAAAAGTAGTTAGTTAGAGTTGTTTAAACGATTGGGTATTTATAAGTATGCACCAACGGTCATAAAAATGGCTGTTTGAATCCCACTCAGGAGAAGTGCGGTCGACCGCAAATCAGGAGGGTCGTCCGCACCATCATCCGCAAATCTTCCAGAGAACTCTGGACAACTTGCGGACGATGAGCTCAAAAGTCCGGTCGACCGCTCCATCATCCGCAAGTGTTCCAGAGAACTCTTGACAACCTGCGCACGATACTCTGAGAAGTCTGGTCGACCGCATGATTTGTGGTCGTCCACACTTTTGTCAGGTCGACCACAAATGCATTAAAACTATGCAGAACAAGTTTCCAAACAACTCTAAGATTTTGCAAACTATATTTTATGAATTTTGAAGTATGTGCATGTATTTTGAAAATCATTTCAAATACCCAACTCATGTTTTATCCAAATGAAATGCATTTTGAAAATCATTTCACTTTTATTGAGCAACCTATGGAACTCATTACTCAAAGGGATAGACCTAGAGATAACCAAAGATAAATAAAGAATTAAATCTACACCTCTAGATCCTATCTAATCCAGAAACGCTTATCTTCAAGGCTTGACATCAAAAGCTCTTTTCTGAAGAATTGAAACTTTGATCTTGCAAGGATTAGATATATGAATCCTAAGAGATCATCATTAATACAATAAAACCATTAGTCATTGTCAATGTTTGTCATTTAATCAAAATTAAGATATTAAAAGCTTTAAAGGCTTTCAATTTTGCCTCTAAGTTTTTCCACAATCTCCACAGTTTGTTCAACCAATTCAAGTCCAAGAACATTCTTTTCACCTACCTCATCCCAATAAAGGGGAGATATGTACTTCTTCCCATATAAGGCTTCATATTGTGTCATTTCGATAGTTGTCTGATAACTATTATTGTAAGAAAATTTAACTAATGGCTGGAATCTTTCCCAACTACCTTCGAAGTCCAAAATGTATGCTCTTAACATATCATCTAAAATTTGGATAGTTCTCTCAGACTATACATCAGTCTAAGGGTGATATGCTGTACTGAAATTTAACCTTGTTCCTATAACATTTAGACTCTTCCAGAACTTGGAGGTAAACCTCGTGTCATGATCCGATACAATAGTCACTGGTACACCATGTAGTCTCACAATCTCCCTTATATACAACTCTGCTAATCTTTTCAGACTAAATGTTATCTTAATCGGTAAGAAATGAGCTGATTTGGTTAAGCGATCAACTATGACCCAAATAACTTGGTTTCCCTGATTTGACCTTGGTAAACCAACAACAAAGTCCATTGAAATATGCTCCCATTTCCATTGTGGAATCTCTAATGGTTTCAATAATCTTAACGGTCGTTGGTGCTTAGCCTTGACTTGCTGGTAAATCAGATATTTCTCAACAAATTCTTCAACGCTGCCCTTCATATTACGCCACCAAAAATTTCTTTTTAAATCACGGTACATCTTTGTTCCACCAGAATGTGCCGTATAAGGTGTACAATGTGCTTCATCTAGCACTTCCTTTCTCAAATCGGCATCCTTAGGCACACAGATTCTTCCCTAAAACATCAAAGTTCCATTTGTAGCAATCTCAAAACCTTTAATATTTCCAACAAGGGCTCGCTCTTTCATCTTGTTTAAAAATTTATCCTTAGTTTGAACTTCCTTTATCCGCTCTCTCAAAGTAGGTTGTACCACAATTGCAATCAAAAACCCTGCAGTAGGTGATGATACCACTTCCAAACTCAACTTTTCAAACTGCTTGATTAAATCTTCTCGGGTTGTGACCAAACTTGCCAATTTCTCATGAACTTTGCAACTAAGCGCATCTGCCACTACATTAGCCTTCCCGGGATGATAATGTATAGTACAATTGTGATCCTTTACCAGTTCCAACCATCTCCTTTGTCTCATATTCAACTCCTTTTGTGTGAAGAAATATTTTAATCTCTTATGATCCATATAGATCTCACATTTCCCATCATATAAATAATGTCGCCATATCTTTAATGCGTGAACTACGGTTGCCAATTCTAGATCATGTGTGGGATAATTCAGCTCGTGCTGCTTAAGTTGTCTAGAAGCGTAAGCAACTACTTTCTCATTTTGCATAAGTACGCAACAAAGACCCTGTTCGATGCATCACTATAGATAACGAACTTATCTGATGTGTTAGGTATCGTCAATACTGATGTTGAAACTAACCTTTTCTTAAGTTCTTGCAAGCTTTCATCACATTTAGTGGTCCAGACATCTCACCCTTTCTTGTGAGTCGTGTCATTGGGCCAGCTATCTTTGCAAAGCCTTCAATGAATTGTGGATAATAGCCCGTTAGACCCAAGAAACTGCGGACTTCATGAGCATTAGTCGACGCTTTCCATTCCGAGATTGCTTCTACTTTAAATGAATCCGCCTCGATCCCTTTGGTAGTTACCACATGTTCCAAAAATATCACTCTATCTAGCCAAAACTCACAGTTCTTAAACTTTGCATGCAGTGTTTCCTTTCGCAGTGTCTCCAAAACAATCATGAGATGCTCCTCATGCTTTTTTTTATCCTTGGAGTATACAAAGATGTCATCAAAGAACACAATCACAAGACGATCTAGATATGAGTGAAAAACTCGATTCATCAGATTCATGAATACTGCAGGGGCGTTGCTAAGTCCAAACGACATCACTGTAAACTCATAATGTTCATATCGGGTTCTAAATGCTATCTTAGAAATATCTTCTTTGACCTTTAATTGATGATATCCTGACCTTAAATCGATTTTGAAGAATACTCCTGCACCTCTCAGCTGATCAAATAAATCCTCGATTCTCGGTAAGGGATACTTGTTTTTAATGGTAAGCTTGTTTAATTCCCGATAATCTATACACATTCTTAATGTGTCATATTTCTTCTTCACGAAAAGCACTGGCGCTCCCCATGGAGACACACTGGGTCGTATAAAGCCCAAATCTAACAGTTCTTGTAGTTGTACCTTAAGTTCTTGCAACTCCTTAGGTCCCATCCTATACAGTGCTTTAGATATCGATGCAGACCCTGGTATTAAATCAATAGTAAACTCTACTTGACGATTCAGAGGTAATCCTGACAAATCTTTCGGAAAAACATCAGCGTATTCCCGTACAATAGGTACATCAGCAACTGTTAACTCCACAATTTCATTAGTTGTTACGTTAACTAAGAAACCATGATAATTCCTTTTCCTTAACATAGTTTTTGCATTCAGCGTAGAAATTACTTGAGGCGAGATACTTGATCTTGATCCGTGAAAAATAAATCTCTCATTTTCTTGTGCTTCAAAAGATATTTCTCTCTCTACAACGAATGTTTGCTTTATTCTTATATAACCAATCCATTCCCAAAATAATATCACAATCGTTCATTTTAATCACATGTAAGACGCATCTAGCTCCTTTTGACCTAAGTCCATTCTCACTCCTTTAACCATTTCCTTAGTGTAAATAATCTTCCTAAAAGGTATTCTAACTTCTAAGGTTTCATCTACAATACAACTTATAACATGAGCATCATCACAAAATTTCATAGATATGAAGGAATGGGTGGCTTTGGTATCAAATAATACATGTGCAAGAACTTTAGACACAATAATCATACCTGTCATGTTTCTAGAAGATCGTTCTGTCTCCTCTCGTGCCATTGAGTAGAGGCATGCTTGACCTGTTGGAGCTTCCTTTCTCTGTTCAGTATTATTTTTCTTATACTTATTACACTCTATTGCAGAATGACCTGGCTGTTTACAACGATAGCAAATCCCTTTTCCTTTCAGACACCTTCCAGCATGTCTTCTGTCATATGTAGGGCAAAGAGGCTTTTCTATTTCCGTCCCTTGAGAATGTTTGTTGTGTCCATGTTTGGCTTGCTTGTTCCGATTTCTATAATTTTGCTCAAATCTTGAACCATTCTATTTTCTCTTCCCTGAGGCATTATCTCTCTTGACCATTTTGGCATCAAGTTCAAAATGGAGAGCTACATTTTGTGTCTGACTCAACATTTTTGGAAAGGACATATCTCTGTGTCCTGCTAGAACCCTGCTAATTTCTTTCCGCAAACCCTGTTCAAATCGGTCTACTTTCTTTTTATCAGTGTCCATCATATGTGGAGCAAACCTCGACAACTCATTGAACTTATGCTCATATTCTGTCATTGTCATTGTCCCTTGTTTTAAAGTCAGAAATTCGGATTCTTTCTGGTTTCGATATGCTTTAGGGAAGTATTGTCGCAATACCTTTTGTTTGAATCATTCCCAAGTCAAACTGGTCATTTGTGCTTCTGTTTGGGACCTCTTAAACGATTCCCACCAGTGATTCGCATCTCTAGAAAATAAAAAAGTAGCACAAATTATCTTTTGTGCATTAGTGCAACTTATTCTTTCAAAAGTTCTGCCATAGCCCTAAGTCATTCCTCGGCTGCGAATGACCCCTCTCGCCCGTTGAAAACAGACGGTTTGAGTTCCTGAAAATGCTTCATCACGGTCGAAATTTCATTTCTGGTATGTATCGGTGGGGCATGATTTTGCTGTTGTTGGAAACTTTGGAGTACCGACATTTGCTGCTGTTGGAATCCTTGAAGCATGGAAATCAAGTTAGCCATCAACATTGTGCCCACGTCCCTTTTCGGTGTTTGACTAGAGGACGATCTATTTCCATTTCCGTCATTGTTCCTTCTTGGAGGCATGATTCTAAACGTCCCTTTTCTTGGAGTACTTAGATTACATAAACGTATAACTTTCTCAAGAATCCATACACCACATAATTCACAGAAGAAATAGACCAAGGAAATGTAAAATCACTTTATTAATGTAAGATTCTTTGCAATAACACAAAATATTGTTCAAATAATGTAAAATATCAAGTCTATAATAAATGACATAACGAATAAATTAAACGTTTATGTCCTAAGCTATTCGAGAATCCTTCCTATCATACTCAGATGTCCAACTCATCAGGATCCACTACTTCACTCTTTTGTGATGATGCATTGCTAAGTTCCTCTGAATCCTCATCCATATCAACAGGTGAGTTAAGATCTAGCAACGCATTAGTATATCTCCCATAATTAATCCTAGGTGGGCGTCCAATACTGAGCTTAGTCATGTCCACGTAAAGTTCTCTTGCCATATCTGCCCACTCTGGAGGTAGCATTAGTACAAGTCTATAAATTTCCTCAATATGAGAAACTCATCCATTTAGAATACATGTTCTCACCCTCCACCAAAGGTCATACATCTTCTTGATATGTTCTTTAATGGAGTCAGCCTCGTTGTACGTGTAATGATAGTAAACTTCTTGATCCTAATTTCCGAAAAGTCCTGGAATGTTCCTCCTACCCGTGCGAATAATAATAGCCATACTACAACAAATATCAACTCTCGTTTATAAGTCTCTATTTCATTATGCTAGGCAAAAATTAATTAACCAGATAATTATGTCTATATCTCATATAAATCAAGTATAAATATCAAGTAGAATATGTGTGTCATATTCATAAAATGTAATATACAATAGAAAATGTACCTTTTTGTGGGTTGCGAACATGGTAGAGAGATGATCATTTTTTTTTAGAATTTTTTTTAAGTCTACATGAAAGTAAACATGCTCTAATACCAACTATAACATCCCAAATTTTTCAAAAAATACCCAAAATACAAATATAATATAATAGTCAAGTCAAAGAATATTTCAAATTTAAAATAGTCAAAATTTCCAAATCATTAATCAAAATCCCAAATTCCAAATAAATTTCAAATTATAAATTTGAATTCAAAACAATCTTTGCCAGAATAAAATTATTTATACCAAATAAAACTAGAACATAAACATAAATATTCTTAGTTCGAAAACGAGAAAATAATTTAAACCAAATTCAAATATTCATAAATGGTTGGTTATCATACGTCCCCGCATCGCAACCCATCAACCTGTAAACGATTTTAAAAAAACATAATACATAGGTTAAGTACAAAGTACTTAATGGAAATATGACATATTACAAGGATATACATTCAAATATCATATAAACATAGATAGTCAATGTATGTCATCAAGTCAAAGACTATTATTTAATTCAAGATAAAACTCATGTTTCATGGGACATAAGTCCCTGCTTTATCGGGCCTAAGTCCCTGTTGTTTGATGACATATGCAATAAACATTTATATGCGCATTTATAAAATCATAGTACACATATCATAATAGAATTTAAAAGTGCACAATTAATCATGGAATAAATAGCACATATAACATATAAATATAAATATTTAAATAATCAAGTAAGGTTAGAACTCCCACCTCAAATGCAGATATAAATGCGTGCTAAGTTGCATGGAAAAATTAGCTCCCTAAATCATTGTTTCATACATTGAAAATATTCAATGAATTAGAACATTGAAATACTAAACTAAATAATTGGTCTTAAATAAATAAATAATCTGATAAAAAGAAAAATAATGGCTTTTTAAAAAATTAAAGGAAATATTTGGCATTTTGAAAAAGTTTGGTAACACTTTTGAAATATGAAAAAGGTAATTTTCGAGTTTAAAAAAGTTTAGGGCCAAATTGTAATTTTATAAAAGTTCAGGGGTCTAATCATAATTTTGGGTCAAATTGAGTAAAATATAATTTTTAAGAAGTTTAGGATCAAATTAAAAATTATAGAAAGATTTGGGGACTATTTTGGAAATTCTAAAACATTTATGGGTTAATATGTAAATTCTTATTTGAAATTGAGAGAATATTTGGGTTTTTAAACCCTAGGGACTTATTTGCAAAAATGGATAAATTTTTGAAAAAATTACTAAAATACTCATCTATCTCCAAAACCATAACCTTAATTTTCTTCTTCTCCTAACCTTAGCCGGTCCCCCCCCCTTTTCTTCCCACTCCCGCTGCTTGCCACCATCCCCCTCTTCCCACTGCCGCCGCCACTAACTCCCTCTTCCCCTTAACCGTCGCCCCCCCCCCCTTCTTTCTCTCTTTTCCCTTCTTCTTTTCTCCCTTCTTCTTCTCTTCTCCCTTCTTCCTCTCTTCTCATTTTCTTCCTCTTCCTCCTTCCCCATTCTCCATGGCCGCCCACCTCCCTCCTTTCTTTTCCTTCCCCTTCTCTCATTTCCTCCCTCCCTCTCTCGGCCTCCCTTTCTGTCGCCCCTCCCCCTTTCTTCTCTCGGCTTTCTCCCTCTCGGTTTCTTTTTTTGTTTTTTTTTGAAAAAAACGCTATGGATTGTGGAGTCTAGGAAAAAAAAAGATGAATATTAATTAATTAAGCCCATTAAATTATAATTTGGATATTACATTAATATTTCCCATTTAGGCATAGTCTCTATAGTTTGGACCGTAGTTCCCTTTTCCATTTAGACTTATGTCCCCTCTCCCATTTGGATCGAAGTCATTTTTTCCATAATAATACATGAATAATCATATAAATATTTAAACATATATATCATATACAAACATAAATATTCAATATGGACATAAATTTAAAAAGAAGTAGGGTAAAGACATTCTTATCTCAACAATTACATATAAATGTGAATGTATAGATAATTTTGTAATGCAGTCTGACCCTTAAGTTTCTCAGTTCCTAAATAATTAATAAAAGAAAAGAGTCTAGGAACTTTAGGGGTTAAATTTCACTTTTCAAAAAGTTTCGAGTTTTTCTGTAATTTATAGTAAAATACTAATTTTGAAAATAGGATAATATGAAAATTATAAAAATATAATTTGGGAATTTAAAGTTTTAGAAATTGAGGTAATTTGGTAGGGTCTAGGAATTTTAGGGGTTAAATTTCACTTTTCAGAAAGTTTTGAGCTTTTCTGTAATTTATAGAAAAATACTAATTTCGAAAATACGATCATTTCCTGAAACCTTTTCATGATGGATTTGTTGGATAAATTATTGATTTCATTGCTTTTGAAGACCTACCACTATAAAGGAATTGAAATCTGTAATCGTCGAGTTTAAAACATTAAACAAGGGCGTTGTGTAGAAGGCAACCCGTCGCTTTCTTTAATACTTTTGAATTGTTTGATTTTTTCACTTTTTAACTTGCAGGCTTAGCAGAAGTTGTTGAATACGCGTCTTTTTATATATTAAAAAATTGTTTATTTAAGTTAATTAAATGTTCAACAGTGATTAAACACAGTTTTAAATAGCTTGCTTAATTGTTGAAAGAATTACAAAATAATTTATGCTAATTTCTTTTCAAAAGTAAATTTAATCTGCAGGGTATTTCTTCCCTTTTTTACATTTTAGTTTGTCTTTCCATCCATTCTTTCTTTCTATCTCTTTGTTACATAATGGTTGATTCATTAATGAAAATGAGAAGATATTATCCATTGCTCCCTATTAATTATTTGAGAAAAATCTATCTAATGAGATTGGAGTGTATGAAATTACTGGTATCTATTGGAATGCATGAGGATATTAGGTGGATAATTGAAGCTAAGGTCCGAATTAGTGTAGTTATGTCAAACGTCCATCTGGATTGGAAAAAAGTAGTTATGCAAATAAACGGAGAGATAAAAGAATGAGAGTTTGTTATAAATATACTAGTACATCTATTATTCTTGTACCTAAGAAGGATGGTGCAGCGACATGGAAGGACTTTCGGCCAATAAGTCTTTGTAATGTTACTTCAAAAATTATTTCCAAGTTGTTGGCTGAGAGATTGAACAAAGTTCTTCCTTCTTTGGTTTCTCATTAGCAGACTTGTTTTGTTTCGGGAAGAGGTATTTGTGATAATATTCTTACAACACAAGAATTAGTGGTAGATTTGGATTGAAAATTAGTTGCTCCCAATCTTATTCTTAAATTGGATATGGAAAAAGCTTATGATAGAGTTAATTGGGCTTTTCTCATTAATATGTTGAGGGATTTGGTTTTCAGGAAATTGTTATTGATTGTTTTTTCAGATGTCTTCAAATAACTGGTTTTCTGTTTTGATTAATGGAGTGTCAACTGGTTTTTTAAAATCTTGTCATGGTGTTAGGCAATGGGATCCTCTTTCTCTAGCACTTTTTGTTTTGGCAACAGAATATTTTGGTCGTGGTATTCATCATATTTTTTAGGGTCATCCATCTTTGTTTTATGCAGCAGTAGGGGGTGAAATTCCTTACTTATCTTTTGCAGATGATACTATTGTTTTTACACGTGCTTCTTCTGTGGCTGTGGAGCTTCTTAGTAATTTTTTTAATGATTTTCAATGTCACTCAGGTTAGAAAATTAATGTAGCTAAGAGCTCTTTTGTTGTGTCGAATAAGGCATCTGATGAGATTGTTAATAGGGTGATGACTGGTTTTGGTTTTTCCCATACTTATTTGCCTCTTCAATATCTTGGTATTCCTTTTTACAAGGGTCGGGTATGTCGCATTTTATTTGATCCCATTTTGAATAAAGTGCAAAATCTTATATCGTTGTGGAATTCTAAGTTTTTATCTAAATGTGTGACGAGCGTGTCGTTGCGCTATCAAATTAATTTCCAACTTTTTCTAACTTATGCAATTAGAGCAAGTAGGGTCGAACCCACAGGGATTGGTAAAATCTTAGAACAAGTAAACTAATCAAGATTAGGGGGAAATATTTGATTTTTATTTTAAAAGAATAAACTTTAAATAAATTTACTCACAAATTAATTAAGAATCAAAGAAAAGAAAAACGTTAGCAAGGACTTTGTATTTCGGTTTTACTTATTCGGGATTAATCATTGATAATAACCTATTTGAGTAGTGACATAGAATTCCGCATAGCGCAGCAAATTCCGATTCCTGTAAATTTAGGTTAATTCCCGAGAAACATGGCAAATTAACTTTAACCTAATTAAACTAAATTACCGAATCGCTCGCATAAAATAGTCAATTAAGTTATTCAGCTCGAGGACAACATCAACACAAATTACATAAAATTAATGGCCGATTAAAATCATGCAATTCATTTCAAACAATTCCCTATCAATTAATCAAACACACATTAAAATTAATCAATAGTTACTACTTTTGGTTACCGAAAACCGATTCTGCATAACTCTAGTTAATCAACTATGTAAAACAATTAAAATGGCCAATAATAATTGAAATAACATAATTGATAGAATAAAATCAAGAATTGTTCAAATACTCAAATATAAATAATGATCCCTTGAAAAGATCGGGTTTTTAATTACAAAACGTAAATCTCATATTCCCGAATAACATAAACCTAATACATGTCTTTGCTAACTTAAGAAAAATACTCACAAAGCATAAAGGAAAACATCATAAAAAGATAAAGGGAAAGAGAGAAACTCATTAGACGGGAATCCAATTCCCAAGGAGCTCCAACCCTTCAACTTCTACAATGCTCGGGAAGAGAGTTTGGGGATGATATGCAGTAGAAACTCTGTGGGTTATATAGTATTTTGCAAATAAAGCCCCAACTATTTTGTTACAAAAATGCGTACCTCTGTCACTAATGATTGCTTTTGGAAAACCAAACCTGTTAAAAATATTATCCTTGACAAAAGAGACAACAACTTTAGCATCATTAGTTCTGGAGGCTTTAGCTTCCACCCACTTAGACACATAATCTACTGCTAGCAAAATATAGTTGTTACATTGGGAAAAAAGGAAAGGACTCATGAAATCAATCCCCCATACATCAAAAATTTCAGTTACCAGGATAGACTGGAAGGGCATCTCATGCTTCTTAGTTATTTTCCCAATTCTTTGGCATTCATTACATTGCTTACAGAACAAATATGCATCCTTGTTTAAACTAGGCCAATAGAACCCACATTCGAGCACTTTATGAGCAGTTCTTCTAGGACCAAAATGACCTCCACATTCATAGGTATGACAAAAAGTTAGAATAGAGTGAGTTTCAGTGCCCAGTACACACCTACGAATAATATTATCTGAACATATCTTAAACAAATACGGGTCATCCCATAAATAGTATTTGGCATCACTTTTAATTGTCCTTCTGAGATCTAGAAAGTACTTTAGGCAATTCCCTAGTAACCAAATAATTTACTATATCAGCATACCAAGATAAACTACCATGCAAAGCATATAAGTGCTCATTAGGAAATAATTCAGTGATAGGAAGTAATTCACCGTCATAAGTAAGCCTACTGAGGTGGTCGGCCACATAGTTTTCAGCTCCTTTCTTGTCACGAATCTCTATGTCAAATTCCTGGAGTAACAGGATCCATCTTAATAGCCTTGGTTTGGACTCTTTCTTTTTCAAGAGATGTCGTAAAGTTGCGTGATCAAAGAAAACAATGACTTTAGTTCCTAGCAGATATGAACGAAATTTTTCCAGAGCAAAAATGATAGCATAAAGTTCCTTTTTCGTTGTTGTGTAGTTACACTATGCGTCATCAAGTGTTTTAGAAGCATAGTAAATAACATGAGGCACTTTATCTACTCTTTGTCCTAATATGGCACCAACCGCTCGATCACTAGCATCACACATGATTTCAAAAGGTAGGTTCCAATCATGAGCTTGAATTATGGGAGAGGAAATCAATTTCTCTTTTAAGGTTTCAAAAGCATTCTTACAACCATCATTGAAATTAAATGGCACATCTTTTTGTAATAACATACACAAGGGTTGAGAAATTTTAGAAAAATCTTTAATGAATCTTCTATAAAAACCTGCATGCCCCAGGAAAGCTCGTATTTCTCGTACATAGGAAGGATAAGGAAGAGATTTTACCACATCAAATTTGGCTTTGTCTACCTGAAGGCCTTTTGCTGAGACCACATGTCCCAGTACGATTCCTTGCTCAACCATGAAATGACACTTTTCATAATTCAATACAAGGTTATAATCAATGCACCTTTTAAGAATGAGTTCTAAATTATCCAAACATTCATCAAAAGAATCTCCATACACCGTGAAGTCACATAATCAGAGAATATCGACATCATGAAAACATGTCAATACCAAAATACCAAAAACCCCCAAAACTTTTTCCGATTAACGATTTTAATTTAATAGTTGACAAATCTCTGTGGATTCGATCCCTACTCTCCCTATCTACATAGGAATGTTAGGTTTAAATTTGAGAGTCGTACGACAGGCTTCGTCATGTGGGTAAAGGGATGATTGATTTTTTGTTTGATAGGTGGGTTGGAGATGAACCATTAATTGTTCATCCTCTTGTTTCAACTCCTCATTATCTCTTAATTGCTGATGTTTTTACTTCTTATGGGTGGGATAAGACACATTTGCAATGTTGGTTGCCTTTACATGTTGTGGAGCAGATTTTGAGTATTCCGATTCATAAGGACTTGTGTGATCAATTGATTTGGAGTACGGATTATTCAAGGAAATTTTCAGTTTATTCAGCTTGGAATTTGATTAGGCAAAAACATTCCAAATCTTTTGTACTTGCTAGGGTGTGAGAGCCTTTACTGCCTTTGAAAATGAGTTTTCTCATGTAGAGAGTATTATATGGTTTCATTCCTTTGGATTCCATTATTCAAAGACATGGTATTCATTTAGCTTCTTGTTGTAGCTGAGGAAACTATAAATCATTTGTTTCTTAAAGGGAAAGTAGCTAAGGAAGTTTGGGAGCATTTTTTTCGAGTTTTTGGGATGCGAAATAATACTTGTTCTTGTGCATCATCTCTTCTCTTGGCATGGTTTCTCTCTAAGAAGTCCTCTCATATTCGGAATATGGTGCCTATTGTCATTATATGGTTTCTTTGGCTTGGTCGGAATACAACTAAGTTTCCAGAGACAACCTTTTTGACTAAGAGGGGGGGTGAATTAGGTTTTAACCGATTTTTCTTCTTTAAATTTAAACAAGCTTTCTAAGATAACAAATATCAAACACTTGGTGTTCAACCAAAGTATGAAAAGATGAGTTCAAGAAAAGAAGCAATGAACACAAAGATTTATAGTGGTTCGGTTTATCCAACAAAACCTAATCCACTACCTTGAGCTATCTACTCAAGGATTTCACAAAACCTTTCACTAATATAGTAAGAGAGAATACAATAGAGGCTCACCCAATTCCCTTAGGGTTTTACAACATAAACCTCTTAACCAACCAAGGTTCACTCAACACTTTGAGTTTTACAATATAACCTTGTCTACACACCTATCTCTATTACAACAATTAATGAAAAAGAAGCTCTTAACACAAACACAGTTTTCTATGGTTCAAGGCTCACTCTAACCCTTAGAGTTTTAAGCTCAATGCAACCTTGAACAAATCAATCAAGATATGAATAAGAAGAGTTTGATATATGAAATCACCTTAATGTGAAGATATATCAATGTAAAGCATAAATACCTCTTTGAGTAATGTTTTCTTGTAAGTTGCTCAAGAACCCCAATGATTTTGTATAAATCTCACTTTGATGAATTTCACAATATGAATGTTAAGATTTGGTTTCAAAATAATCTCCAGAGGTTTTATGAAGTGATAGGATCAGATTTTTGCTCAAAAAGTAGTTGATTGGAGTTGTTTAAACGATTGGGTATTTATAAGTATGCACCATCGGTCATAAAAATGGCTGTTTGAATCCCACTCATGAGAAGTGCGGCCGACCGCAAATCAGGAGGGTCGTCCGCACCATCATCCGCAAATGTTCCAGAGAACTCTTGACAACCTGCGGACGATGACCTCAAAAGTCCGGTCGACCGCTCCATCATCCGCAAGTGTTCCAGAGAACTCTTGACAATCTGCGGACGATACTCTGAGAAGTCTGGTCGACCGCATGATTTGTGGTCGTCCACACTTTTGTCAGGTCGACCACAAATGCATTAAAACTATGCAGAACAAGTTTCCAAACAACTCTAAGATTTTGCAAACTATATTTTATGAATTTTGAAGTATGTGCATGTATTTTGAAAATCATTTCAAAAACCCAACTCATGTTTTATCCAAATGAAATGCATTTTGAAAATCATTTCACTTTTATTGAGCAACCTATGGAACTCATTACTCAAAGAGATAGACCTAGAGATAATCAAAGATAAATTAAGAATTAAATCTACACCTCTAGATCCTATCTAATCCAGAAACTCTTATCTTCAAGGCTTGACATCAAAAGCTCTTTTCTGAAGAATTGAAACTTTGATCTTGCAAGGATTAGATATATGAATCCTAAGAGATCATCATTAAAACAATAAAACCATTAGTCATTGTCAATGTTTTTCATTTAATCAAAATTAAGATATTAAAAGCTTTAAGGCTTTCAATCTTGTTTGTCAGTTTTTAAGAAAGGTAGATGAGCAGCATGCCTTTAACTCATAGAAGGTGTTTAAAACCATTACTGGATGTGAAACCAGAGGAAAATGTGAGCCACAATCACAACTACTTGTTTCTAATTGTTTGTTTTCTTTTTAGTGTGTAACATAATCACTTTTGAAGCCATTACTATGGAAGGTCCATCAATAAGAAGTCTAACAAACATCGCAGTGTTTGGAGGAACGACCATGGGTGCTACTATTTCGCATCTAACTGCTATTATCCAATTAGGAAGAGTGCTAGCTCATCGAAAGATCGGTCTAGTATACGGAGAAAGAAATGCTGGATTAATTGGAGAGGCTACTCGAGCACACCAATCATACTAAACACTTGTTCAAATTGAAAAATATCAAGCAAACAAAGTTTTCACGATAGGCGTAATTCTCACTCATCTGAAAGAAATATATGGCATAACAATTGGACATGAGATACAAACAAAATCATTTTATGAACGCATGACACTCATGTTGCATAACTGTAATGCTTTCATAGTCAAACAAGGAGAATATGAGGTATTAGAATGCTTGTTCAATTTACCATTATGGTTTAACATGAAATACACACTAAACCAATTGGTCTTTTAAATGTTAATAATTACTTTAATGATTTATTAGCATTTCTTGACATAGTTATTATACATAAGCTTCTATCTCTAATAGCATGAAGAATAATTATATATGTACTCATGACCAAGGGTCTATTGGATGAATTAGTAACTTTTGTACCAGAGACAGATCCAGAAGTATTTCCAATTAACTGGTCAATTTCCAGTAGCAAGCGAAAAAGAGATTCAATGGATTTAGATTTAAAGTTGTAAGTTTTTATTTGTAAATAAATGTGTGTTATTTTCTTTTTATTAAAAGTTGTGGAATAATGTTGTTATTTTTAAAATTTTGTGTATTTTTACATTTAGGATAATGTAATTCCCAAGTGTGATGGTAGTTTGAGTAAAGAGTCAAGTGATTAAACTCATTTGATTCTTGATCTGCACCTTTAAAAACATTGTTTTTAAAAATTTGTTGTTTTGTTAAATAAATCATACATGTATTATAACTTTTTAAGATATTAGGTAATTTTGTGTTAAATTTTTCAGTCCTTTTATAATTGTTCCATTTCTGTAAAATATTTTTGAATAAATTAATTGAATATCTTAATAATTTGACAAAAATATTCTTATTTAACTAATGTGCCTAAATCTTTTATGTTATGAAACCCAAAGTTAAAAACATTAGTATTGTAACTTGATGACAATGTAATTTTACTTTGTGTTTTAGTACATTTAAGGTCACTATCTACACACTAGAACTTGTTCTTTCAACATGCTTGAAACGAAATTTAATAAAGATCTTGAGATTTTCTTTGTGAGGTGTAATTCATTCTCAATTTAAACTCTTGAAATATTTTATATATTCATATCCTTCATTTGTAGCCAAATCCCGAACTTAATATTACAAGCTTAAAAGTCCTATTTAAACCAGATCAACCAAAATCTTCATTACTAGTAGAGAGTATGTGAGTTTATACAAGTTTATAAGTTGCGTTGAGAACTAAGAATGTATTTTATTTACATAGTGACTTTGTTATTATCTTTTCCTTACACTAATAGTATGCTTTCAAAAAATAAAATTTTTATTAACGGTTTTATGTTTTTCACAGTTACATTTTGTTAACTTTGAATATTAATGTTAAACTTATATATGATATTTAAACACACGAACACAATTATTTTTCAAATAAAAATAGGTTAATTGTGAAACTTGTATTAAAATTATTATAACACCGTATTACCTTATTTAATCTTGTCTAGTTATTTATACTTGTATATTTTGTGTTTAAATTTGCTTGAGGGCAAGTGAAGGGATAGTGTGGGGGAATTTGATTTACTTATAAATTAATTGATTTTTATTTTATTTAATGACTATATTTTGTTTAAAACTCGGTTAATTATGTTATTTAATGGATATATTTCACATTTCCTTTATATTTCTTTGTTTGTAAGTTTTTCAGTGTATTTTAGTTCATTTTGGAGATAAAAAGAAGAACAAGAAATGTTGGAGAAATTAAAAAATATATATATTTCATCCGATGGCATGACACAATCAGAAAATGACACGTGACGCAATCAAAATATAACAAGTGATGCTTCTAGAAGCCATAATGTGGACCAATAAGGACGCAACATGTGGCGATGTGTGGAGACATTAGGCCACCAACTGAATTTTCAAGATTTTGGTGTGGAAAATTACCATTTTACCCCTGATTTTTGTGCCTATAAATAGAAAACTTATTTTTATCATTTCATCTTCTCCATTTCTTTTGTAATTTATTTATTTAATTATTGTCTTCATCTTAGTGTATTTTTCAAAATTTTTAGAATAATATTTCAAGGTTTTTTGTAATATTTAGTAAAGAAATTTTGTCCGGTTAATTTCAATATTTCTAAGGAGTTTATCTTTCAAATTTTCTTTCTAATATTTATAAATTTCATCTTATATTTATTAAATATGTATTGTGAGTAATTTACTTTTGTTAGTAAGGATATGTGTTAAGTTATTAATAAATGCGATTATGAGATAATTTTATTTGTACTTAATTTCTATTTAGATTTCTTTAATTGGACTTATTATTAGTTTACCCGTCCAGTCTTTATTATTTTTACTTTATGCACTTTAAATATCGCAAATAGATGGTCGAGTCACCTAATTAGTTTAATTTAATTTTATGTCTTTTATTTTCTTTATTACGAAAGAATGAACCTCCTAACTAGTTTAATTTCTTTTTATATCTTTAATTCCTTTTTATGGAAGGCTAAGCCTCCATACTTTTACTTTAATTTATTTAAATGGTCATTTGAACTGTCTAATTGTTTAGTTAATATAAATCAAATCTTTCTTTATTTATATATTTGTGTATTTATTTAATATACTTATATATATATATATATATAAATTGTGTATTTATATAATTCCTAATTTAATCAATATAATTGTGTGAATTAATTGGATTGATAATATAGTTAATAAATGTGATTATATAGCTAGGATTATTAATCTTGTATTAATGATTCAAGTAGCATCCACTAGTTTAATTGAGTTGCAGCTCTTGACTTAATTAAATTAATAGCGGATTTATATATTTTAAATTGTATATAATTAAGCTGATTGTTATATACAATTTAATGTTGGTGATTGAACCATAATTAGCTTAGTTTTCTAGTGTTTATCGTGTTGTTTATTGAGTTTAAATCTAGCTAATTATGTATTTTTGTGCTTTAAATGATTCTTTACACTTATGTTTTTGTTTTCAGGTCTTTCAGAGGTTTTAGAAGATGTTTAGATGGAATTGGAAGAGATTGGAAGCTTGAAGATGATTTTTTGGAAGAAGTGTACGCATCTATCAGACCTCACTCGTCCACCCTTAGAAGTTTGATAGCATTAAGCGTCCAAGTTGACGCGTCAGTGACTCTTAGATGTCCACTTTGTTCTCTCGAGCGTCCACTCTCCGAATTGAAGTTTTTAAGTTATTTTTAAATAGTTTCTATTTAGGACTCTTGTGTAATTAACCCTAGTACGTTTTCTAGCTATATATAGGACTTAATAGTTTAGTTTTCAAGGGTCAAACACCTTAGATACTTTGTTTCCGAGCATTGTAGAAGATCAATGGTTGGAGTTTCTCGGGAAATCGGATTTCCATCTAATGAGTTTCTCTTTCCCTTAATCTTTTTATGATGTTTTATTTTATGGATTGTGAGTAAACGTTTATAGTTGGCAAGCACATGTATTAGATTTACTTTATTCAAGAATATGAGATTTTTGTTTTTCATTAAAAATCTGATATTTTCAAGAAATCATTATTTCTATGGGTATTTGAACAATTCTTGGTTTCATTCTATCAATATTGTTATCTCAATTATTATTGGCTATCTTAATTTTTTTACATAGTTGATTAACTAGGGTTATGCAAAGTCGATTTTCAGTAACCAAATGTAGTAACTATTGATTGATTTAAATCAGTGTTTGATTAATTAATAGAGAATTGTTTGAAACAAATTGCATGATTTTAATCGGCCATTAATTTTGTGTAATTTGTGTTGATGTTGTCCTTATGTCTAATAACTTAATTGACTATTTTATGCGAGCGATTCGGTAATTTAGTTTGATTAGGTTAAAGTTAATTTTGTGTTTATATTTTGCTTGAGGACAAGCAAAGAGATAGTGTGGGGGAATTTGATGTATTTATAAATTAACTGATTTTTAGGTTACTTAATGACTATATTTTGCTTTAAAATCGGTTAATTGTGTTATTTAATGAATATATTTCACATTTCCTTTCTATTTCTTTGTTTATAAATTTTTCAGTGTATTTTAGTACATTTTGGAGATAAAAAGAATAAGAAATGAAGATGAAGAAGAAGAAAAATAAATCGGTGAACAGTATATAATTAAGCTGATTGTTATATACAATTTAATGTTGGTGATGCTTTATTTACTTAATGCGATTTGATTGAACATCCTATACACGCTGGTTGGTAGTGGTGTTTAATTAAATTAGAGATTAATCTGTTTGAGCTGATCGGGATTCTAAACCAATTACTTAATAATGTCTTGATCTATGATTAATCTCATGAAAAATATAACTTGATACTAATTCCTTGCTAATGCCTTTTTATATCATTTATATTCTAAATTCCTTTTTAATTCTATTCTCAAAATACCAAAAACCACCAAAACTCTTTCTGATTAATGATTTTAAGTTAAGAGTTGACAAATCTCTGTGGATTCGATCCCTACTTTCCCTATCTACATAGGAATTTTTAGATTTAAATTTAAGAGTCGTACAACAGGCTTCGTCACGTACGACAGACTTCGTCAAATCAGATAGTAAAGCCTCATATTGAAGTTTGGGAATTGGTTCTCTTATAAAAAAGGTTAGCAATAAAAAAACCTCCCAAGCACTCCCTCACGTGTTTCCACTCAAGAATGAATCACTCAAGCCTCATGTTTACGTTCAACACTCTTAGATAGTCTCACCCACTTTGAACTTGAATGTTTAAAAACAAGTTACGATTCAAACTTACAACTAGATCACAAGGACTCAAAGCAATCCAAGAACCAATTTAAATAGGAATATGAACTTTATATGAATCAATGCCAAAATTTTAAGATTGATGTTTTTCTTTTTTTTTTTTTGGACAATTGTTTTTCTTCTATTTTTTTCTTAACCAGATAAAACGCTCACAAGGTTCAAGAAACCAAGAATAGTATGAATTTTCAGTACTATTGACTTAAATTCAATAACAAGGCTCAAGATTTCAAAGAATTTAGATCAAGAATCAATCAAATATCACAACTTTTATAGGAAAGTTTTGGATATTGCAAGAATTCAATCAAATTAAAGAACCTTTCTCAAGATTGTAACTACATGTATTTTTGTTTGAAGAATAAGAAAGATCAAACTTTTTTTTTAATTAAGAATATCAAAAAATGAAAAAGAAGAAAAACAAACATGTCTCGGAACCAAAACTCTGATATCAAATGATGCAAATCTTCTAAGTGACTGGCCGTATGGACCAAACCTCAACGAATTAGAAACCCTAATTTGACAAGGAATGAGTTGAAAAATATCAAAATTAGAACCTAAATGAATCTAAGGTTTTTAAACCCTAATTCAGATATGGCATAAATGTTGATCAATCCTTTGATAAGTCAAGTTAATGCATTCAATCCAGAACACAAGAAAACAAAAACTAAGGTTTTTTCTAAATAGTTCTTCTGAATTTATGTTAATAAGAAAATAATACATATTTAATGTCTTTAAATATAAAACTACTAAAAGAAATCCTAAATTGACTTTGGCCTTATTACAAGCAAATTGGGTCGAATTTAACTTTAAATAAAAATTCTTAAAAATAACATCTGATAATTAGAAACTTAAAGGCCCAAAATGAAATTACATATATTAATAGTGACATAAAAGCCCAAAAACGAAAATTAAATAAAAATTTCATAATTAGTTCATGCTCTCTTGTTGATCTTAAGGTTTAACCCTTGCACACAGAGATATGTGACATTCCTAGGTGAAGCTTTGGAATCTTCAATTTTTACAATTGCCTTTGTATGAAATATTAGTGGTGGAACCTTGCAACGTCTCTTTCATCCTTTTTACCCTTATCCTAGTCATTGGATCACTAATTCCATGTAGATGATCTACATGATATTTGAAATAATCAACTCGCTTGGGAACATCAGCTTGGCAAGCACATTGATCTCCATTATTTATGAAGTACAAAAAGGTGAAATAATTGAATAGAATCACGAGTAATAAAAACGTTTTGTAAAACTGACTAGTAATATATTCGATTACTTAATGCGGCCTTTGGTTAGTTTAATGAAATTCCAAAAATTCCAATCATACATGTTTTATTAATTAAATCTACATAGAAATATAATAGGTTATTTATTGAAAATATGAACTTTTGATGAAACCTGTCGCACGGCTCTCAAATTAAACCTATCAATTCCTATGTAAAAAGGGAAAATATGGATCATATCCACATAAACTTGTTATTTCTTAAATCAAAATAATTAATCAGAAAATGTTTTGAGGGTTTTGATATTTTTGAAGGAGAAGATAATTTAAACAATATTTAAAAGATATATTTTTGAGTTTTGGATTTGTGAACAAAATTTAAAAGGATTTTGGAATACAAAGTTTATAACAAACATTAGTAAAAAACTACTATCAAGTTATATTTTCATGGGATTAATCATAGATAAAAAATATTGTTGAATTATTGATTTTAGAATCCCGATCAGCTCAAACATATTCATATCCTTACTAAGTATATTAATCATGATCAACTTCGACATATTAATATCTAATTTAATTAAACACCACTACCAACCAGTCTGAATAGGATGTTTAATCAAATTGCATTAAGTAAATAAAGCATCACCAACATTAACATGTATAACAATCAACTTCAATTATATACAATTTAAATTATATAATTTCGCTACTAATTTAATTAAGTCAAGAGTTGCAACTCAATTAAATTAGTAGATGTTACTTGAATCATTAAAACAAGATTGATAATCCTAGCTATATAATCATGTTTATTAACTAGATTGTCAATCCAATTAATTCACACAATTATATTAATTAAAATAGGAATTATATATATGTATATTAAATAAATACACAAATTTATATTTATATAAATAAAATAGGATTATATTAACTAAATTAATTAGATAGTTCAATCTTCCATTTAAAGAAATTAATTTACAAATATAGAGGTTCGGCCTACCATAAAAAAAAACTAGTTAAGCAGTCCGATCAGCCATTTGCTATATTAAAATTGCATAAAGTAAAATGGACGGTTTTTAACCACCACTATACAGTAAAATAAATACTAGATAGTTAAACTGACAATCAATCCAATTAATTAAATCCACATATAAATTAAGTACAAACATAATTTCATTTATTAATAACTTAACACATGTCTTTACTAACATATTTAATTGATATAATAAGATGATATACATAAAAATTGGAAAGATAACTTGAAAGAAAAACTCCTATGTAATATTGAATTATTCGAACAACATTTCCTTCTTGATCATTACAAAAAGACTTCAAAAAGTTATATAAAAATTCTAAAAACTACATTTCTATAAGGATAATGACGAACACATCGTTACGCTATCAAATTAAATTTCAAACTTTAACCAACTTATACAATTAGGGTAACTAAGGGTCGAACACACAATAACTTGTCAAATCTCAGAATAAGTAAAGTGATCGAGATTTGGGGGAAAAGATTCAATTTTTATCTAAAAGAATAAAACTTTAAATTAAATAACTCACAAATCAATTAAAAATCAATGGATAAAAAAACGTTAGTAAGGATTTTGTATTTTGGTTTTATTTATTCGGGATTAATCATTGATAATAACATATTTGAGTAATGACTTAGAATTCCGCATAGCGCAACAAATTCCGATTCTTGTAAAAGTTAGGTTAATTCTCGAGAAGTACAAAAAATTAAATTTAACCTAATTAAACTAAATTACCGAATCGCTCACATAAAATAGTCAATTAAGTTATTAGGTATAAGGATAATATCAACACAAATTACACAAAATTAATGGCCGATTAAAATCATACAATTTGTTTCAAACAATTCTCTATTAATTAATTAAACACATATTTAAATTAATTCATAACTACTACTTTTGGTTACCGAAAACCGATTCTATATAACCCTAGTTAATCAACTATGTAGAACAATTAAGATGACCAATAATAATTGAAATAACATAATTGATAGAATAAAACCAAGAATTGTTCCAATACTCGAATAGAAATAATGATCCCTTAAAAAGATTAGATTTTTAATGACAAAACAAAAGTGTCATATTCCCAAATAAAGTAAACCTAATACATGTCATTCCCAACTATAACGTTTACTCACAATCCATAAAAGAAAACATCATAAAAAGATTAAATGAAAGAGAGAAACTCATTAGATGGAAATCCGATTTCCCGAGAAGCTCCAACCATTGATCTTCTACAATGCTCGGAAACAAAGTATCTAAGGTACTTGACACCCAAAACTTAACTATTAAGTCCTATATATAGCTAGAAAAGATCATCAGGTTAATTACATAAGAATCTTAAATAGAAACTACCTAAAAATAGTTTAAAGACTTCAATTCTGAAAATAGACGCCTGAGAAAGCACAGTGGAAGCTTGAGAATCACTTACGCGTCCACTTGGGCGCGTGATGCTGTCTAACTTTTGATGGTGGTCGCATGAGGTCTAATGGACGCGTCCACTTCCTCTTCCTATGCGTCTAGTTCTTTCTTCCAAAAATCCATCTTCAAGCTTCCAATCTCTTCTAATTTCGTCTAAACATCTTCTAAAACCTCCAAAAGACCAGAAAACAAAAATATAAGTGTAAAGAATCATTTAAAGTACAAAAACACATAATTAGCTAGATTTAAACTCAATAAACATTAGAAAACCAAACTAATTATGGTTCAATCAGATAATATTTAGAGAAATAAATTGCAAAATAAATGAAGAAAATTGAAGCTAAAAATGGTTGTTAAAATAAGAAAGAAAGATACGGGAATTTTTAGGGGCCAAAATAATCATTTTAAAACAAATAGTAGATAACTATTGACTATTGATGACACGACCTCACTCCCGTACCCGCTTAACCATGAAACGTGGGGTACATATGCAAGGAGTGTCTGTACTTAAAAATATTAGATAAATGAATGAACAAACTATAGCCATAACTATGAGTGGTTATCGTGTTGTGTTCATGTTAACTTGTGTCAGCTTATTGTGTTCGTATCAACCCATTTATATTACAGAAAAATTATCAATTCAAATAAAACACAATTAATAAGTTAAAACCATTCAAAAATAATTTAAACACTCAAATTATAATTTTTACAATTAAACAAAACTAAATCTTAATAAAATTATAATATTTTAAAATTTAATTTAAAAGTTCAGTGTAAGGACTGAATGGTTAAAGTTATGATTCAAATTTTATAAAGTGAAAGAAAATTTTGTTTTCTTTTGATAAGTTAAAGACAAAAAAAATTCATAACTTAAACAAGTTGAAATCTACTCTTCCAATACTCAATTTAATTTGAACGAAAATCGTTTGTCAATAAATGTGTCATGTTGTGTCAACTTTAACCTGTTATAATCATGTCAGTGTCATGTTGGTGAATTGAGTTCAAATTGTCAGCCCTAGTCATAACAAACTTTTATTAATAACAACAGTAATACAAAAGATACAATATTCACATACTGGAATAGCAAGAAAAGTACATATCACTTAGCAAAGTAGATAACAACAATACAAAGGTACATTTTCCTTCTATAAAATACAATTATTACAAAAGCTTTAATCTTAATCAAGATAGTCCGACTCTTCATCCTCCAAGGTCCCCAATATGAAAATGGTTAGAAAACAAGGTGAGTGAAAGAATGCTCAGTGAGTGGGAAAATGATAAGTATTTTTGAAAATCCTTTTTGGAAAAACGTTTTATAAAAATGTTTGATGTAACATTTATCTTGAAAATCATTTTCATTGAAAACCACATTTTAGAATAAAGAGTTATTTTCCTATATCCGAATTTGAAAACTCAAAGGTTTTTTTAAATTAATTTTCTTTATAAGAAAAAAATGGACTCGAGGCACAATTGTCCTTTCTTTAGGTACAATGTCCTCATAACCATAATAATACCAATGGTAACAATGATGACATTGATACCAATGCTAACAATACCAATCTTGTGTCTCCCATTAGATAGCTATGATTTTTCAACTGCACAACAATAACTTTAGGATGTGTAATATTCTCCCGGTACTCCATCTCATTGTTGTTTATGATTTTCATCCTTTTCTATCCTTCTCTCATAAGTCCAGAAAATTCTTTCTTATATCTTCCTCTGGTTTTTTTTTTTCTCTTCCTCTCTTTCCTACACATGAATGAGCAGAGAGAATATTTTCTATTTTTTTTCCATCAAGTTTTTACCTCTTCTATAATTACCCAAAAACGACCAATAAACTCATAATTCTATAATTCTCAATTGACCACAAATACTTTCAAATAGATAAGTTTATCAAACAAGTATTAATATATTTTGACAACATTTATTCACAAAGAAAATATCATAAAAATAAAATATTTAATAACTAAATTAATTTATAACATTCTAATTTTAATATGGTGGGTTTAGGATGTTACAGTTGACCACCGGGAATTGTAGCACGGTTAACTGTTGACTGTCGACAACACTATTCATGACGTCAGCAGCAGTGACATATGTTCATTAAAGTTACTGTTCATCATCATCTTGTTTTTACCTCTCTTGTTCCACATTTCTTCTTTTTCTTTTTTATCTCCAAAATGAACAAAAATAAACTAAGAAACTTACAAATAAATAAAAAAGTGGGAAATGTTAAAATATTCATAAACTAACATAATTAACTAAATTTTAATCAAAATATCTTCATTAAATAGTATAAAAATTAGTTAATTAATGAGCACATCAAATTTGTATCCAATAAATTGGATGGAGTTTATTTAAATGAATTTCTCCATTAATATCATTAGTAAATAAAAATAAGAGTTTGATAATTAACCATCAATAGAAAATTAATTAGATCATTGAAGTCCTAGTTAATCTTTTTCCATAAATTTTTATATTTACTTGTTCATTTTTAAATTTTATTTTATTTTTTAAATCAATCACTCCAATTGCATTGATAAGTATTAATAGTAAATTTGGTAATTAAACTCTAGTCTCTGTGGGATCGAACTTATTTTTCATTACATTATTTGCGAATACTAGTATACTTATTAGAAAATTGCACTTTACAAAATTGCACATCAGTGACCCCACAAGCATTAACTTCATAGCGGATTTAACATTAATTGGGGAAGAAAAAGAGTCGAGAACATTTCCCAATAGATACCTCTACTGTCACCATACGTTAGAGTTATAGTCAGCGATAGGGAGCTTAGTTTGATGAACGCTATTAGTATCGTATTATCGGAGGCCACACATTATGCAAAAGGCACAAATCGAAGAATGTTGAGAGTTATGTGACAAGATCACTCATAAAAAACTTGGAGATTAGGGTTTTCGCAAGGACCATGGCGTGTGTTGATTGATTCCCTGTTCAAGGATGCTTATGAGGGGAACTTGTTGGAGATAAGATTTCAAATCATGTTTTTACCAATTTACAAAATAATATTTTTATCAATTCAACAAATAAATCTATTTTACTACCTTGATTTATCTCCTTAAGAATTTCTTATAACTCCACTGATTTTCAACAAAATTACACAAAAGGATCACCCAAGTCACACTTAAGATTTTACACAATAATATATCTTCAATAGATATCAAGACACACCTAATTTACACTTAGGGTTTCATGTTGAATGCAATATTGACATCTCTCGAACAAAAACACTTTAAAACAAATAAATTCTCTAGTTCCACCCTATACAGAGTTGAGAGAATATATACTCAAGAAAAAATAATAACAAGAGTTTCTCAATTCAAAAATTGACTAGCGTGTTATTGCACTATCAAATTAAAATTCCTAACTTAACTCCTAATTAGGTAGATAGGGCAAGCCCAGTTGATCCCATAAGGAACTTGATTTAATTCCAAAGATTCAACTTACTAATTTAAGAAGACAAATAAACAAAAGAGGGAGGTTTTGGATTTGGAAACTAATTTAAGGATTGAAAACTTAAAAAGATTACAATAAAACACTTCAAAACACTTTTGGAAATTCTATGATAAAAAGGAAGGCGTTAGCAAGGAATATGTTTAGTTTTGTTAATATGAGATAATCATTGTTAAAAATACGTTTGAGAAGTTGACTTGAAATATCGCATAGCGCAGCAATTCTCGTTCTAATTAGAATAGATCAATTTTGTGTAGCGCAGAAAATCAATCATTAACTTTAATTAATAACTTTACCAAATCGGTTGAATAAAATTATCAATCAAGTTGTAAAAGATTGAGAATATCATCAACATAAATATCACAAAAATAATAGTCAATTAAATTCATGTAATTTATTTAAAACAATTCAACATTAATTAATGAAACTAATTTAATTAATTAATGATACTATAATGGAAAATCAAACATCTGATTCTCAATTCTTATTTAATCAATCATATAAATCAATTAAAATAGCTAGTATTAATTAAAAACATACAATTGATAGTACTTCATTTCTTCTATTTCCTTCTTTTATTTGTTACATTTATTTTTTAATTCTTCAGTCAAAATCATTCATTTCACTACAAACAAAGATTTAAATATGAGGAATAACTTAAAACTACAAAACACATAATTAATTAAATTTAATATCAAATATAAACACAATAAATATCTAAAAATCTACTAAATTATGGTTCAATAAAAAACACAAGAAGAATCAAGGGTACTTGGGGTAGCTCAAGGAATCAATTTAGCATAATGTTCGTCTCATTTGAAAAACATAGCATAATGGGTAAAATACTCTATGTTAAGAATCAAGAAAGTAACACAAGTAATTTTCATTGAATATTGTGGAGGATTGTTCTAAAGTTTGAATCCTTTTGGCTCTCTTCCACATGTGTCTGTCAGTCGGGTACATCATTCGATTTACAACTCGTCTGATTAAGAAACCTCTAATACAAGTGGGGGGAATTTTCTCTCTCCCTCATCAAAAGAAAGTAGCACGAGCAAATGTACGATTGATAATTCGGATCAGCATCCACAAATATAGAAATCTAGAAAAGACAAGAATCAGAATTTGTTGGCACTGAGCTTAGGTTTGTCTTGCCAAAAGTGGAATATGAAATTATCTACGGAAAAAAATGGAGAAGATGAAGAAGAAAAAGAATCATAAAACTACTAATTTTTTTTTAAAACATGCTTTAACTGATGGAGAAATTATTATTTCAAACGGGATACTGAGGCAATCAAAATATAAATGAAGTTGAGAAAATGCTATAATTCTTTTGTATTGGAGTTTGAAAAGTATTTTTTTTTGTTTTTAAAATGATAATAATATTTTTTGTTTGGATAAAAAGAAATTTAATTGAGAATTGAAATTTTGATATGATACTTTTTTAATCTCACATCATTGAAAATAATATAAACTATAATTAATAAATTATTTAAGATTGTGATTTATTTAAAATATAATGAAAATAGTATTATTTATACGTGAGGTTCAGGATTTATGAAAAAATTAAAATTTAAATGTAATAAAAATTTGAAGATAAAAAATTATTTTAAAAAATATTTTTATAAATAATTTTCAATTCTTAACTAATCATAAAGTAGTCAAACAAACGATTAGTTTGCGATTATCTTACCTTATAGTCAATTTCATCTTTACAAAAATGTTAAATTGACGTTCAATTATGTTTAAAGCATTCAAACAAACGTTTGTTTGCGACCATCTTATTTTTATAGTCAATTGCATCTTTACGCAAAAAAATTTCAATTGACGTTCAATTATGTTTATTTTTTCACACGTCATTGGCACTACTTTTGTTTCCACTCGAAAAGACCTTTTAATATATACTGATCACATGGAAATTGCACATTTAACTTCTTCTTTTTTGAAACCTAAATTGCATATTTAACTTATTAATTATTCCCTTACTCTCATCTCAATTTTCTGCTTTATTTTTATTTTTTAAAAGAAGAATTAATAAATGTATTAAAAAAAATTTATATAAACAAAATTTCTTAATTACTCTTACTTAATTATAATTTATAATCATATTGGTTTAAAATTTAATGTTAAATAATCAACATTAAACATTGTCCAAGAAATTGATTCATAGTTTGAGGTTAGAAAATTGCTTTGATAATCTAGAATTTTAGTATTTTAATTCAAAGATATTAATAAATATGATTATTATATTTATAAGGTAAACTAAGAATTAAAATTAAGAAGTAAAATTTTATATTTTCAATATTATATAGAGTTATAATTGTAAAATTATATACTAAAATAAAAAATACTACTATTCAATGAGACACTTTACAAAATAATTGTGGATAATTTCATGTATGTGACTTGGGAAATAGTATATTACATAACTAAAAATATTGAATTATACATTCTTGTGTCTCATTTCAATTATTGACATTTTATTTTTAAGATGTCTCATTTTAAATGTATATTAGTTATTAATGAAAGATTTAAATAAATTATTAACTATTTATTGAAAAAATATTTTTAAAAAAAATTAATACATATACACTAACTAATTATTAAAATATAACAACTTAAAAGTTTATTTGGATAATAGGTTAGTATATCATTTTCAGCAAAAGTGTCCACTAAGATTCCACTACTAAAATGGCATCACATTGCACTTAGCTTTAATTGCGTTTGGTGGTGAATGAAATCAATTCCACTCCGCAAAGAAAACAAAAGCAAAGAAAGAAAGCATTTCCTGCGTACAAAGCTTTATGCCGGAGCTCACTCAATCCTCTCATCACGGGCCACATTAAAATTTGTTCTCCTACGTTTTTTCAGTTTCCTAATATGATCACCTATATTTTTCAAATTGACATGCTTAATTATTTATTTCTCCTTTTTTCTGTTCAAATTCAGTATTTCAAATTAATATTTCAATGTTAAGACGCGAAGAATTAATCCATAAGATTTTGTCGACGTTGTGAAATTGCGTCTGCATTAGTGGTCTCCTCTGGGGGGGGGTTTCTTTATGGATAAGGGAATCTGATAAGTGGAAAAAGAGTAAGCACTTTAATTCGTGCAAAGGAATTGTCGGTAACTATTCTAACTGGTCGTTGTTCTAGCGAGTATGGATATAAAAAGGGGAGTTCCCATTTTGTTATT
>SRSM01000060.1:0-78450 GCA_019593545.1 Apocynum venetum | reverse complement strand
ACTCCACCCTTGATCTTCTACAATGCTCGGAAACAAAGTATCTAAGGTGTTTGACCCTTGAAAACTAAACTATTAAGTCCTATATATAGCTAGAAAACGTACTAGGGTTAATTACACAAGAGTCCTAAATAGAAACTATTTAAAAATAACTTAAAAACTTCAATTCGGAGAGTGGACGCTCGAGAGAACAAAGTGGACACCTAAGAGTCACTGACGCGTCAACTTGGACGCTTAATGCTATCAAATTTCTAAGGGTGGACGAGTGAGGTCTGATAGATGCGTACACTTCTTCCAAAAAATCATCTTCAAGCTTCCAATCTCTTCCAATTCCATCTAAACATCTTCTAAAACCTCTGAAAGACCTGAACAAAACATAAGTGTAAAGAATCATTTAAAGCACAAAAATACATAATTAGCTAGATTTAAACTCAATAAACAACACGATAAACACTAAAAACTAAGCTAATTATGGTTCAATCACCAACATTAAATTGTATATAACAATCAGCTTAATTATATACAATTTAAAATATATATAATCCGCTATTATTTAATTAAGTCAAGAGCTGCAACTCAATTAAACTAGTGGATGCTACTTGAATCATTAATACAAGATTAATAATCCTACTATATAATCACATTTATTAACTAATTGTCAATCCAATTAATTCACACAATTATATTGATTAAATTAGGAATTATATAAATAACAAATTTATATATATATATATATATATAAGTATATTAATAAATACACAAATATATAAATAAAGAAAGATTTGATTTATATTAACTAAACAATTAGACAGTTCAAAGACCATTTAATAAAATTAAAGTAAAAGTATGGAGGCTTAGCCTTCCATAAAAAGGAATTAAAGATATAAAAAGAAATTAAACTAGTTAGGAGGTTCATTCTTTCGTAATAAAGAAAATAAAAGACATAAAATTAAATTAAACTAATTAGTGGACTCGACCATCTATTTGCGATATTTAAAGTGCATAAAGTAAAAATAATAAAGACTGGACGGGTAAACTAATAATAAGTCCAATTAAAGAAATCTAAATAGAAATTAAGTACAATAAAATATCTCATAATCGCATTTATTAATAACTTAACACAATCCTTACTAACAAAAGTAAATTACTCACAATACATATTTAATAAATATAAGATGAAATTTATAAAATTAGAAAGAAAATTTGAAAGATAAACTCCTTAGAAATATTGAAATTAACCGGACAAAATTTCTTTACTAAATATTACAAAAAACCTTGAAATATTATTCTAAAAATTTTGAAAAATACACTAAGATGAAGACAATAATTAAATAAATAAATTACAAAAGAAATGGAGAAGATGAAATGATAAAAATAAGTTTCTATTTATAGGCACAAAAATCAGGGGTAAAATGGTAATTTTCCACACCAAAATCTTGAAAATTCAATTGGTGGCCTAATGTCTCCACACATCGCCACATGTTGGTCCTTATTGGTCCACATTAGGCTTCTAGAAGCATCACTTGATATTTTGATTGCGTCAAGTGTCATTTTTGATTGTGTCATGTCATCGGATGAAATATATATATTTTTTAATTCTCCAACTTCTTGTTCTTCTTTTTATCTCCAAATGAACTAAAATACACTGAAAAACTTACAAACAAAGAAATATAAAGGAAGAATGAAATATATCCATTAAATAACTAATTAACCGAGTTTTAAACAAAATATAGTCATTAATAAAATAAAAATCAATTAATTTATAAGTAAATCAAATTCCCCACACTATCCCTTCACTTGCCCTCAAGCAAATTTAAACACAAAAATATACAAGTATAATAATGACAAGATTAATAAGGTAATACAGTGTTTATAATAATTTTAATACACAGTTTCCACACTTACATATTTTATTTGAAAAACAATTGGTTCGTGTGTTTAAATATCATATATAAGTTTAACATTAATATTCAAAGTTAACAAAATGTAACTGTGCATAAAACCGTTAATTTTATTTTTTGAAAGCATACTATTAGTGTAAGGAAAAGATAATAACAAAGTCACTATGTAAATAAAATACATTCTTAGTTCTCAACGCAACTTATAAACTTGTATAAACTCACATACTCTCTACTAGTAATGAAGATTTTGGTTGATCTGGTTTAAATAGCGCCTTTGTTAGATTTGTACCTCGTTGGGCCTTTGCGCCTACACACATGAAGGCTCTGGCCTATATAAACTATATTTCGAGAAGAGTACTCACCTTGAGAGCGCTTTAGATTTCTAGCGCTCTTCTATAGATACTCCCAACGAAATAATTCTAGGATTTTCTTCCCATTTCCGTTTCACGCCTGTTCTCTCTTGGTGTTGCCCAAAAGAACCAGTTCTAGTGTGTCGTTCGATAGTGCCCGTAACTGTCCTAAGACCCCCCAAACGTCTCCATTCCATGTCTCCATTCCATACCCTCATGTTTTTTCCCTGGGTTTCACACATCCTAGCTACTAGGGCTACAAGTACGTCTCCTCTCCTTGATATCTTTTGTGTTTTCTCGGGAAATCGGATTTCCATCTAATGTTTTCTCTTCCCTTAATCTTTTTATGATGTTTTATTTTATGGATTGTGAGTAAACGTTTATAGTTGGCAAGCACATGTATTAGATTTACTTTATTCAAGAATATGAGATTTTTGTTTTTCATTAAAAATCTGATATTTTCAAGAAATCATTATTTCTATGGGTATTTGAACAATTCTTGGTTTCATTCTATCAATATTGTTATCTCAATTATTATTGGCTATCTTAATTTTTTTACATAGTTGATAACTAGGGTTATGCAAAGTCGATTTTCAGTAACCAAATGTAGTAACTATTGATTGATTTAAATCAGTGTTTGATTAATTAATAGAGAATTGTTTGAAACAATTGCATGATTTTAATCGGCCATTAATTTTGTGTAATTTGTGTTGATGTTGTCCTTATGTCTAATAACTTAATTGACTATTTTATGCGAGCGATTCGGTAATTTAGTTTGATTAGGTTAAAGTTAATTTTGTGTTTATATTTTGCTTGAGGACAAGCAAAGACATAGTGTGGGGGAATTTGATGTATTTATAAATTAACTGATTTTAGGTTACTTAATGACTATATTTTGCTTTAAAATCGGTTAATTGTGTTATTTAATGAATATATTTCACATTTCCTTTCTATTTCTTTGTTTATAAATTTTTCAGTGTATTTTAGTACATTTTGGAGATAAAAAGAATAAGAAATGAAGATGAAGAAGAAGAAAAATAAATCGGTGAACAGTATATAATTAAGCTGATTGTTATATACAATTTAATGTTGGTGATGCTTTATTTACTTAATGCGATTTGATTGAACATCCTATACACGCTGGTTGGTAGTGGTGTTTAATTAAATTAGAGATTAATCTGTTTGAGCTGATCGGGATTCTAAACCATTAATAATGTCTTGATCTATGATTAATCTCATGAAAAATATAACTTGATACTAATTCCTTGCTAATGCCTTTTTATATCATTTATATTCTAAATTCCTTTTTAATTCTATTCTCAAAATACCAAAAACGCACCAAAACCCTTTCTGATTAATGATTTTAAGTTAAGAGTTGACAAATCTCTGTGGATTCGATCCCTACTTTCCCTATCTACATAGGAAATTTTTAGATTTAAATTTAAGAGTCCATACAACAGGCTTCGTCACGTACGACAGACTTCGTCAAATCATATAGTAAAGCCTCATATTGAAGTTTGGGAATTGGTTCTCTTATAAAAAAGGTTAGCAATAAAAAACCTCCCAAGCACTCCCTCACGTGTTTCCACTCAAGAATGAATCACTCAAGCCTCATGTTTACGTTCAACACTCTTAGATAGTCTCACCCACTTTGAACTTGAATGTTTAAACACAAGTTACGATTCAAACTTACAACTAGATCACAAGGACTCAAAGCAATCCAAGAACCAATTTAAATAGGAATATGAACTTTATATGAATCAATGCCAAAATTTTAAGATTGATGTTTTTCTATTTTTTTTTTTGGACAATTGTTTTTCTTATAATTTTTTTCTTAACCAGATAAAACGCTCACAAGGTTCAAGAACCAAGAATAGTATGAATTTTCAGTACTATTGACTTAAATTCAATAACAAGGCTCAAGATTTCAAAGAATTTAGATCAAGAATCAATCAAATATCACAACTTTTATAGGAAAGTTTTGGATATTGCAAGAATTCAATCAAATTAAAGAACCTTTCTCAAGATTGTAACTACATGTATTTTTGTTTGAAGAATAAGAAAGATCAAACTTTTTTTTAATTAAGAATATCAAAAAATGAAAAAGAAGAAAAACAAACATGTCTCGGAACCAAAACTCTGATATCAAATGATGCAAATCTTCTAAGTGACTGGCCGTATGGACCAAACCTCAACGAATTAGAAACCCTAATTTGACAAGGAATGAGTTGAAAAATATCAAAATTAGAACCTAAATGAATCTAAGGTTTTTAAACCCTAATTCAGATATGGCATAAATTTTGATCAATCCTTTGATAAGTCAAGTTAATGCATTCAATCCAGAACACAAGAAAACAAAACTAAGGTTTTTTCTAAATAGTTCTTCTGAATTTATGTTAATAAGAAAATAATACATATTTAATGTCTTTAAATATAAAACTACTAAAAGAAATCCTAAATTGACTTTGGCCTTATTACAAGCAAATTGGGTCGAATTTAACTTTAAATAAAAATTCTTAAAAATAACATCTGATAATTAGAAACTTAAAGGCCCAAAATGAAATTACATATATTAATAGTGGACATAAAAGCCCAAAAACGAAAATTAAATAAAAATTTCATAATTAGTTCATGCTCTCTTGTTGATCTTAAGGTTTAACCCTTGCACACAGAGATATGTGACATTCCTAGGTGAAGCTTTGGAATCTTCAATTTTTACAATTGCTTTGTATGAAATATTAGTGGTGGAACCTTGCAACGTCTCTTTCATCCTTTTTACCCTTATCCTAGTCATTGGATCACTAATTCCATGTAGATGATCTACATGATATTTGAAATAATCAACTCGCTTGGGAACATCAGCTTGGCAAGCACATTGATCTCCATTATTTATGAAGTACAAAAAGGTGAAATAATTGAATAGAATCACGAGTAATAAAAACGTTTTGTAAAACTGACTAGTAATATATTCGATTACTTAATGCGGCCTTTGGTTAGTTTAATGAAATTCCAAAAATTCCAATCATACATGTTTTATTAATTAAATCTACATAGAAATATAATAGGTTATTTATTGAAAATATGAACTTTTGATGAAACCTGTCGCACGGCTCTCAAATTAAACCTATCAATTTCTATGTAAAAAGGGAAAATATGGATCATATCCACATAAACTTGTTATTTCTTAAATCAAAATAATTAATCAGAAAATGTTTTGAGGGTTTTGATATTTTTGAAGGAGAAGATAATTTAAACAATATTTAAAAGATATATTTTTGAGTTTTGGATTTGTGAACAAAATTTAAAAGGATTTTGGAATACAAAGTTTATAACAAACATTAGTAAAAAACTACTATCAAGTTATATTTTCATGGGATTAATCATAGATAAAAAATATTGTTGAATTATTGATTTTAGAATCCCGATCAGCTCAAACATATTCATATCCTTACTAAGTATATTAATCATGATCAACTTCGACATATTAATATCTAATTTAATTAAACACCACTACCAACCAGTCTGAATAGGATGTTTAATCAAATTGCATTAAGTAAATAAAGCATCACCAACATTAACATGTATAACAATCAACTTCAATTATATACAATTTAAATTATATAATTTCGCTACTAATTTAATTAAGTCAAGAGTTGCAACTCAATTAAATTAGTAGATGTTACTTGAATCATTAAAACAAGATTGATAATCCTAGCTATATAATCATGTTTATTAACTAGATTGTCAATCCAATTAATTCACACAATTATATTAATTAAAATAGGAATTATATATATGTATATTAAATAAATACACAAATTTATATTTATATAAATAAAATAGGATTATATTAACTAAATTAATTAGATAGTTCAATCTTCCATTTAAAGAAATTAATTTACAAATATAGAGGTTCGGCCTACCATAAAAAAAACTAGTTAAGCAGTCCGATCAGCCATTTGCTATATTAAAATTGCATAAAGTAAAATGGACGGTTTTTAACCACCACTATACAGTAAAATAAATACTAGATAGTTAAACTGACAATCAATCCAATTAATTAAATCCACATATAAATTAAGTACAAACATAATCTTCATTTATTAATAACTTAACACATGTCTTTACTAACATATTTAATTGATATAATAAGATGATATACATAAAAATTGGAAAGATAACTTGAAAGAAAAACTCCCTATGTAATATTGAATTATTCGAACAACATTTCCTTCTTGATCATTACAAAAAGACTTCAAAAAGCTATATAAAAATTCTAAAAACTACATTTCTATAAGGATAATGACGAACACATCGTTACGCTATCAAATTAAATTTCAAACTTTAACCAACTTATACAATTAGGGCAACTAAGGGTCGAACACACAATAACTTGTCAAATCTCAGAATAAGTAAACGTGATCGAGATTTGGGGAAAAAGATTCAATTTTTATCTAAAAGAATAAAACTTTAAATTAAATAACTCACAAATCAATTAAAAATCAATGGATAAAAAAACGTTAGTAAGGATTTTGTATTTTGGTTTTATTTATTCGGGATTAATCATTGATAATAACATATTTGAGTAATGACTTAGAATTCCGCATAGCGCAACAAATTCCGATTCCTGTAAAAGTTAGGTTAATTCTCGAGAAGTACAAAAAATTAAATTTAACCTAATTAAACTAAATTACCGAATCGCTCACATAAAATAGTCAATTAAGTTATTAGGCATAAGGATAACATCAACACAAATTACACAAAATTAATGGCCGATTAAAATCATACAATTTGTTTCAAACAATTCTCTATTAATTAATTAAACACATATTTAAATTAATTCATAACTACTACTTTTGGTTACCGAAAACCGATTCTATATAACCCTAGTTAATCAACTATGTAGAACAATTAAGATGACCAATAATAATTGAAATAACATAATTGATAGAATAAAACCAAGAATTGTTCCAATACTCGAATAGAAATAATGATCCCTTAAAAAGATCAGATTTTTAATGACAAAACAAAAGTGTCATATTCCCAAATAAAGTAAACCTAATACATGTCATTCCCAACTATAAACGTTTACTCACAATCCATAAAAGAAAACATCATAAAAAGATTAAATGAAAGAGAGAAACTCATTAGATGGAAATCCGATTTCCCGAGAAGCTCCAACCATTGATCTTCTACAATGCTCGGAAACAAAGTATCTAAGGTACTTGACACCCAAAACTTAACTATTAAGTCCTATTATAGCTAGAAAAGATCATCAGGTTAATTACATAAGAATCTTAAATAGAAACTACCTAAAAATAGTTTAAAGACTTCAATTCTGAAAATAGACGCCTGAGAAAGCACAGTGGAAGCTTGAGAATCACTTACGCGTCCACTTGGGCGCGTGATGCTGTCTAACTTTTGATGGTGGTCGCATGAGGTCTAATGGACGCGTCCACTTCCTCTTCCTATGCGTCTAGTTCTTTCTTCCAAAAATCCATCTTCAAGCTTCCAATCTCTTCTAATTTCGTCTAAACATCTTCTAAAACCTCCAAAAGACCAGAAAACAAAAATATAAGTGTAAAGAATCATTTAAAGTACAAAAACACATAATTAGCTAGATTTAAACTCAATAAACATTAGAAAACCAAACTAATTATGGTTCAATCAGATAATATTTAGAGAAATAAATTGCAAAATAAATGAAGAAAATTGAAGCTAAAAATGGTTGTTAAAATAAGAAAGAAAGATACGGGAATTTTTAGGGGCCAAAATAATCATTTTAAAACAAATAGTAGATAACTATTGACTATTGATGACACGACCTCACTCCCGTACCCGCTTAACCATGAAACGTGGGGTACATATGCAAGGAGTGTCTGTACTTAAAAATATTAGATAAATGAATGAACAAACTATAGCCATAACTATGAGTGGTTATCGTGTTGTGTTCATGTTAACTTGTGTCAGCTTATTGTGTTCGTATCAACCCATTTATATTACAGAAAAATTATCAATTCAAATAAAACACAATTAATAAGTTAAAACCATTCAAAAATAATTTAAACACTCAAATTATAATTTTTACAATTAAACAAAACTAAATCTTAATAAAATTCTAATATTTTAAAATTTAATTTAAAAGTTCAGTGTAAGGACTGAATGGTTAAAGTTATGATTCAAATTTTATAAAGTGAAAGAAAATTTTGTTTTCTTTTGATAAGTTAAAGACAAAAAAAATTCATAACTTAAACAAGTTGAAATCTACTCTTCCAATACTCAATTTAATTTGAACGAAAATCGTTTGTCAATAAATGTGTCATGTTGTGTCAACTTTAACCTGTTATAATCATGTCGTGTCATGTTGGTGAATTGAGTTCAAATTGTCAGCCCTAGTCATAACAAACTTTTATTAATAACAACAGTAATACAAAAGATACAATATTCACATACTGGAATAGCAAGAAAAGTACATATCACTTAGCAAAGTAGATAACAACAATACAAAGGTACATTTTCCTTCTATAAAATACAATTATTACAAAAGCTTTAATCTTAATCAAGATAGTCCGACTCTTCATCCTCCAAGGTCCCCAATATGAAAATGGTTAGAAAACAAGGTGAGTGAAAGAATGCTCAGTGAGTGGGAAAATGATAAGTATTTTTGAAAATCCTTTTTGGAAAAACGTTTTATAAAAATGTTTGATGTAACATTTATCTTGAAAATCATTTTCATTGAAAACCACATTTTAGAATAAAGAGTTATTTTCCTATATCCGAATTTGAAAACTCAAAGGTTTTTTTAAATTAATTTTCTTTATAAGAAAAAAATGGACTCGAGGCACAATTGTCCTTTCTTTAGGTACAATGTCCTCATAACCATAATAATACCAATGGTAACAATGATGACATTGATACCAATGCTAACAATACCAATCTTGTGTCTCCCATTAGATAGCTATTATTTTTCAACTGCACAACAATAACTTTAGGGTGTGTAATATTCTCCCGGTACTCCATCTCATTGTTGTTTATGATTTTCATCCTTTTCTATCCTTCTCTCATAAGTCCAGAAAATTCTTTCTTATATCTTCCTCTGGTTTTTTTTTTTTCTCTTCCTCTCTTTCCTACACATGAATGAGCAGAGAGAATATTTTCTATTTTTTTTCCATCAAGTTTTTACCTCTTCTATAATTACCCAAAAACGACCAATAAACTCATAATTCTATAATTCTCAATTGACCACAAATACTTTCAAATAGATAAGTTTATCAAACAAGTATTAATATATTTTGACAACATTTATTCACAAAGAAAATATCATAAAAATAAAATATTTAATAACTAAATTAATTTATAACATTCTAATTTTAATATGGTGGGTTTAGGATGTTACAGTTGACCACCGGGAATTGTAACACGGTTAACTGTTGACTGTCGACAACACTATTCATGACGTCAGCAGCAGTGACATATGTTCATTAAAGTTACTGTTCATCATCATCTTGTTTTTACCTCTCTTGTTCCACATTTCTTCTTTTTCTTTTTTATCTCCAAAATGAACAAAAATAAACTAAGAAACTTACAAATAAATAAAAAAGTGGGAAATGTTAAAATATTCATAAACTAACATAATTAACTAAATTTTAATCAAAATATCTTCATTAAATAGTATAAAAATTAGTTAATTAATGAGCACATCAAATTTGTATCCAATAAATTGGATGGAGTTTATTTAAATGAATTTCTCCATTAATATCATTAGTAAATAAAAATAAGAGTTTGATAATTAACCATCAATAGAAAATTAATTAGATCATTGAAGTCCTAGTTAATCTTTTTCCATAAATTTTTATATTTACTTGTTCATTTTTAAATTTTATTTTATTTTTTAAAATCAATCACTCCAATTGCATTGATAAGTATTAATAGTAAATTTGGTAATTAAACTCTAGTCTCTGTGGGATCGAACTTAATTTTTCATTACATTATTTGCGAATACTAGTATACTTATTAGAAAATTGCACTTACAAAATTGCACATCAGTGACCCCACAAGCATTAACTTCATAGCGGATTTAACATTAATTGGGGAAGAAAAAGAGTCGAGAACATTTCCCAATAGATACCTCTACTGTCACCATACGTTAGAGTTATAGTCAGCGATAGGGAGCTTAGTTTGATGAACGCTATTAGTATCGTATTATCGGAGGCCACACATTATGCAAAAGGCACAAATCGAAGAATGTTGAGAGTTATGTGACCAAGATCACTCATAAAAAACTTGGAGATTAGGGTTTTCGCAAGGACCATGGCGTGTGTTGATTGATTCCCTGTTCAAGGATGCTTATGAGGGGAACTTGTTGGAGATAAGATTTCAAATCATGTTTTTCCAATTTACAAAATAATATTTTTATCAATTCAACAAATAAATCTATTTTACTACCTTGATTTATCTCCTTAAGAATTTCTTATAACTCCACTGATTTTCAACAAAATTACACAAAAGGATCACCCAAGTCACACTTAAGATTTTACACAATAATATATCTTCAATAGATATCAAGACACACCTAATTTACACTTAGGGTTTCATGTTGAATGCAATATTGACATCTCTCGAACAAAAACACTTTAAAACAAATAAATTCTCTAGTTCCACCCTATACAGAGTTGAGAGAATATATACTCAAGAAAAAATAATAACAAGAGTTTCTCAATTCAAAAATTGACTAGCGTGTTATTGCACTATCAAATTAAAATTCCTAACGTAACTCCTAATTAGGTAGATAGGGCAAGCCCAGTTAATCCCATAAGGAACTTGATTTAATTCCAAAGATTCAACTTACTAATTTAAGAAGACAAATAAACAAAAGAGGGAGGTTTTGGATTTGGAAACTAATTTAAGGATTGAAAACTTAAAAAGATTACAATAAAACACTTCAAAACACTTTTGGAAATTCTATGATAAAAAGGAAGGCGTTAGCAAGGAATATGTTTAGTTTTGTTAATATGAGATAATCATTGTTAAAAATACGTTTGAGAAGTTGACTTGAAATATCGCATAGCGCAGCAATTCTCGTTCTAATTAGAATAGATCAATTTTGTGTAGCGCAGAAAATCAATCATTAACTTAATTAATAACTTTACCAAATCGGTTGAATAAAATTATCAATCAAGTTGTAAAAGATTGAGAATATCATCAACATAAATATCACAAAAATAATAGTCAATTAAATTCATGTAATTTATTTAAAACAATTCAACATTAATTAATGAAACTAATTTAATTAATTAATGATACTATAATGGAAAATCAAACATCTGATTCTCAATTCTTATTTAATCAATCATATAAATCAATTAAAATAGCTAGTATTAATTAAAAACATACAATTGATAGTACTTCATTTCTTTATTTCCTTCTTTTATTTGTTACATTTATTTTTTAATTCTTCAGTCAAAATCATTCATTTCACTACAAACAAAGATTTAAATATGAGGAATAACTTAAAACTACAAAACACATAATTAATTAGGTTTAATATCAAATATAAACACAATAAATATCTAAAAATCTACTAAATTATGGTTCAATAAAAAACACAAGAAGAATCAAGGGTACTTGGGGTAGCTCAAGGAATCAATTTAGCATAATGTTCGTCTCATTTGAAAAACATAGCATAATGGGTAAAATACTCTATGTTAAGAATCAAGAAAGTAACACAAGTAATTTTCATTGAAATATTGTGGAGGATTGTTCTAAAGTTTGAATCCTTTTGGCTCTCTTCCACATGTGTCTGTCAGTCGGGTACATCATTCGATTTACAACTCGTCTGATTAAGAAACCTCTAATACAAGTGGGGGGAATTTTCTCTCTCCCTCATCAAAAGAAAGTAGCACGAGCAAATGTACGATTGATAATTCGGATCAGCATCCACAAATATAGAAATCTAGAAAAGACAAGAATCAGAATTTGTTGGCACTGAGCTTAGGGTTTGTCTTGCCAAAAGTGGAATATGAAATTATCTACGGAAAAAAATGGAGAAGATGAAGAAGAAAAAGAATCATAAAACTACTAATTTTTTTTTAAAAACATTGCTTTAACTGATGGAGAAATTATTATTTCAAACGGGATACTGAGGCAATCAAAATATAAATGAAGTTGAGAAAATGCTATAATTCTTTTGTATTGGAGTTTGAAAAGTATTTTTTTTTGTTTTTAAAATGATAATAATATTTTTTTTGTTTGGATAAAAAGAAATTTAATTGAGAATTGAAATTTTGATATGATACTTTTTTAATCTCACATCATTGAAAATAATATAAACTATAATTAATAAATTATTTAAGATTGTGATTTTATTTAAAATATAATGAAAATAGTATTATTTATACGTGAGGTTCAGGATTTATGAAAAAATTAAAAATTTAAATGTAATAAAAATTTTGAAGATAAAAAATTATTTTAAAAAATATTTTTATAAATAATTTTCAATTCTTAACTAATCATAAAGTAGTCAAACAAACGATTAGTTTGCGATTATCTTACCTTTATAGTCAATTGCATCTTTACAAAAAATGTTAAATTGACGTTCAATTATGTTTAAAGCATTCAAACAAACGTTTGTTTGCGACCATCTTATTTTTATAGTCAATTGCATCTTTACGCAAAAAATCTTCAATTGACGTTCAATTATGTTTATTTTTTCACACGTCATTGGCACTACTTTTGTTTCCACTCGAAAAGACCTTTTAATATATACTGATCCCATGGAAATTGCACATTTAACTTCTTCTTTTTTGAAACCTAAATTGCATATTTAACTTATTAATTATTCCCTTACTCTCATCTCAATTTTCTGCTTTATTTTTATTTTTTAAAAGAAGAATTAATAAATGTATTAAAAATAAAATTTATATAAACAAATTTCTTAAATTACTCTTACTTAATTATAATTTATAATCATATTGGTTTAAAATTTTAATGTTAAATAATCAACATTAAACATTGTCCAAGAAATTGATTCATAGTTTGAGGTTAGAAAATTGCTTTGATAATCTAGAATTTTAGTATTTTAATTCAAAGATATTAATAAATATGATTATTATATTTATAAGGTAAACTAAGAATTAAATTAAGAAGTAAAATTTTATATTTTCAATATTATATAGAGTTATAATTGTAAAATTATATACTAAAATTAAAAATAATACTATTCAATGAGACACTTTAAAAATAATTGTGGATAATTTCATGTATGTGACTTGGGAAATAGTATATTACATAACTAAAAATATTGAATTATACATTCTCTGTGTCTCATTTCAATTATTGACATTTTATTTTTAAGATGTCTCATTTTAAATGTATATTAGTTATTAATAAAAGATTTAAATAAATTATTAACTATTTATTAAAAAATATATTTTTAAAAAAAATTAATACATATACACTAACTAATTATTAAAATATAACAACTTAAAAAGTTTATTTGGATAATAGGTTAGTATATCATTTTCAGCAAAAGTGTCCACTAAGATTCCACTACTAAAATGGCATCACATTGCACTTAGCTTTAATTGCGTTTGGTGGTGAATGAAATCAATTCCACTCCGCAAAGAAAACAAAAGCAAAGAAAGAAAGCATTTCCTGCGTACAAAGCTTTATGCCGGAGCTCACTCAATCTCCTCTCATCACGGGCCACATTAAAATTTTGTTCTCCTACGTTTTTTCAGTTTCCTAATATGATCACCTATATTTTTCAAATTGACATGCTTAATTATTTATTTCTCCTTTTTTCTGTTCAAATTCAGTATTTCAAATTAATATTTCAATGTTAAGACGCGAAGAATTAATCCATAAGATTTTGTCGACGTTGTGAAATTGCGTCTGCATTAGTGGTCTCCTCCTGGGGGGGGTTTCCTTTATGGATAAGGGAATCTGATAAGTGGAAAAAGAGTAAGCACTTTAATTCGTGCAAAGGAATTGTCGGTAACTATTCTAACTGGTCGTTGTTCTAGCGAGTATGGATATAAAAAGGGGAGTTCCCATTTTGTTATTCTTGTAGTTGTACATCCCTTGGTGCCTACAACAGTTAAACAAGGAAATATGGTAGACCAGAAGCTTTGTGAGGCGTTGAGCCTAGCGTTCAACAAGGCCAAACCTTACCTGGCCATGGTCTCCCTTCAATTTGGTTATGCAGGGATGTATATTATCACCATGGTTTCTATAAAGCGTGGCTTTAGCCACTGGATATTTGTTGTTTACCGTCATGCTGTTGCCACACTTGTTATTGCTCCATTTGCATTAGTTCTCGAAAGGTCAGTTTTTCCAAATATTCTCTCTTTTCTTTTTGTACATGTGCAGGGTTATTATTCCGAATAATTTATTCCTTGCTTTTTCTTTTTGTAATCTTTCTTTAATCATGTTAGAAGTTGGGAAAGAAATGGAAAATTATTCAATTTAGTCCCTAAAATACTTTATTTTCTTAATCTTGGTCCTTAATTTTCTTTTATCTCTTTAGATCTTTAAACTGTTTTCTCTTTTTATCTTTTTTTTTTCTCTCTTAACTATTTTTAATTTTTCTGAGTTTCATCTTTTATAATAAAATGATCAAAAATAATTTAATGATTGAAAAAGATAAAAAATAAAATGATCACGAACTAAAGTTTAAAAAATGAAAATAGTTCAATTCAGATATCAAAAAACAAAAAAACAAAATATTAAGAATCAAAGTTAAAAGATAAAAATTATTCAAAGATCTAAAAAGATAAAAAATTGATCGAAGATTCAAAATTAAGAAAATAAAATAATTTGGAACTAATTTCGCTAATTTGGGGAAGTTATGCCAAAACTATATTAAAAAAAATTGTCTTTAGGTTGTTGCGTCTTTATTGATCATCTAATCCTAGTACTCAGTTGACCAAACTAATAATTAATAAATATAAAGAATTAAAGAAAAAGTAACTTTAATTATACCTTTTTTAAAATAAAAAAGACAAGAAAAAAAGAAAAATAGACTGAAGATAGATGAGCGGTATGGGAAATAGCTGCAAAAGGTGATATGAGCTGCCTAAAAAGGTGTTGATCGAGGAGGGATGAGCATATGCGCTAACTGCTTCATTCCTCTTGGATGAGCAGCAGGGCCGCCCACTCATTCCTCTTTGATGAGCATGAGCTCGGGCCTCTCATATGGCCTATCTCACAGCCAGACCTCCCACTCTTCAGAGTCCGAGACAAAAATACATTCTTATCTTGTTATTTGTGTTGTCATCGACGTTTTTTTGTCGTCTATATCCTTTAATTTAACACCAAAAACATCGCAAAAAATTCTAAAAAAATTCATGAAGAGGTACTAAACACAACATTAACACTAGAATCTCGTAGAAGGAAAGAAACATGATGATGGCATTTCAATTATCGTCAATTTGTTGCATTTCTTATTTTGCAGTATAACATATTTTTATTTTTTTTGGATGAATGAAGTATGACATTTTTATTGATTATATTTTTTGTATTGTTCTATGACAGGAAAGTGCGGCCAAAATTGACACTCTCCGCATTCCTAAAAATTATGGTTCTTGCTTTTCTAGAGTAATGTGATCAAAGCTCGAAATATTCATTATTTCATCTTTATGTCTTCTGTATAAATCACCCTTTTTTTCTTAAAAAAATAGTTATATTTCCAGAGACGAAATAATGGGTAATTAAATTCCTCAAAAAAGAAATGGGTAATTAAACATTAATGATATTTACCACTACCAGCTATAGCAACTATTACTGGTTTTCTTCTCATAAATTTTTTTTTCAGAAAAAAAAGTCATTACTGGTTTTCTCTAAAACCAAAGCGTATTTCCACAACATGCTAGGGTTCTATTATATAAAGCAAAAGAAGTCAGTAAAACAATTTATAAAGCTATATTATTTTTTAAAATAATTTAATATTTCATTAATAAATAAAATAAATTACACAACTAGGGAATAAGTAGATCTTAGTTTTTATGGTAATAAAAAATTCACCCTAGAAATTAGAAGTAAAATACATAAAATAAACACATTTTCACTTTTTTTCTTGGCAATAAATCTTTAAAAATCATTGATATAGAAGTTTTGACTTCACGTTAGTCGTTAGCCACCACACCATTTAAGACAAATTTGCGTAAGAAAGAGAGATGAACCAAAGAAAGTAGTATTAAAAGAAAGTTAATTGCACTAATAGCAAAAGCTGAAAAGGTAGGTGCATTAATAAAGATCAGTTTCTCCTTCTTTAAGTCTCTGAGGAACAGTAAAAAAAGAAAAAAGTTGCTGACTAAAAATGAGCCATTCTTTTCTTTGTTTAATGTTAAAAGGGCGGGGGAGAGAGAGGGGAACTTAAGAGCTGTGTTCGACTCTGATGGTTGCTCTGTTTCGTGTTTTGTGTATCAGGCCTGTAATTGACCAAAACCTGTACATCGTCGGCATGCAATACACATCTGCAACATTTGCATCAGCTACCGTAAACGTTCTTCCTGCTATTACTTTCATCATGGCCGTTATTTTCAGGTAATACTGCAAAAAAAGAAAAAAGGTGCAAGAATAGAAACTGCCTTACCCTCATTTTTCCTTCTTTTTGGCTCTATTCAAACATTATCTCTCAGAAATTTCAGGAAATGAAAAAAGGTAAACAGGAAGATAAATTTCCTTCTCTACAGATACCGAAGTACATACATATTAATTTGTTACGAGTTATACATATGTCTTTTGCAATATTGTACTTAAATCGTATGATAGTGTGAAAGCTATTGAACCTGGTTTAAGTAGAAAATTTTATACATCAACCAAATTGATCAATTTAATTATACATAAAGGTGCTGCAAAATTTTCATCTTCTAAATCAGACCGTACTTTTTTTTAAGACTAAATACCGCACCCTAAATACCTCTAATAAAAACTTTTGAATTTATGTCAATCTTTATTTATATATAATTAATTTTCTACGAATAACTCAACAAATGTTTCTTTAAAAAAAAATCTAATTAAGTATCTAAAAACTTATTCAACATTTTTGCATGTCAAGAAGTCAGAAATAAAGTCTCAGCTAAAATATTTATTATTATTATTATTATTAAACATAAAAGTCTCAGTTTAAACTTTTGCCTAAAGTCTTGAATATCCTTTTAGACTGTTCCTTAACCGAGTGTTTTGGTAGATCATAAATTTTTAATAAAAAAAAAATGTGAACAATAACTATTTAATATATGGAATGAAGTAAAGATTCAAACATAGAATCTTTTGATAATACATCTAAAAATTAGAAAAGAAAAGAAGAAATGATATTCCTAGTGATTAATAAAGTATTGTTTTATATTGGTTATGATCAGTTCTCTGTTGCTTTTTGAGAGAAGTCGGTATTGGTTTTTTTATTGGCATTTTCTGAATTAAATTAAATTGAGTTCGTTCATTTGCTAAGTAACCAAAAATTTATATCAACAGAATGGAGAAAGTTAATGTGAAACAGATTCACTGTATTGCAAAGATCATTGGAACAGCAATAACGGTCTCCGGAGCAATGGTTATGACATTATATAAAGGCCCCATAGTCAATATCTTATGGTATAGACACGCAGGAAGCCATCACCAAGCCACTGGTAATACATCTAATCAACAACATTGGGCAACCGGCACAATCATGCTACTGTCCTGTATAGTTGGTTGGTCGGGCTTCTTTATAGTGCAGGTGAAGGTTTCCTTTTGGCCTTTTGAAATCACTTCTAGTTAAGTTGCTAATTTTTTATTTTTTTATGAAAAAGATAGAATGGTATGTTTTCATATTTATCAATTGCAATATCTATTATTCTAACATCAATAGAGAGAAGTTTGGGTATAAGTTTTTTCAAATGTACATTGATCAAAACTTATTTTCCGTTAACAATGAATCAAGAAAAATTAAATGTAATTTGAAATCTTATTTATTTTAAGAAAAATGGTTCGATATTTAGATTATGAGTAATTAATTAGTGTTTTTAATTTTAAAACTGCAAGACATATAGTGTTTAAATAAAATTTTTGCTAATATATTAATTTTTTATAATATTTTTGTTTTTTTAAAAAATTATTTTTTAATATATTGCAGCACTTTATGTTTGCTTTAATATATATATATTTATTTATGATGATCAATTTATTTAAGTTTGTCTCCTGCTCAGTCGATCAGAGAACCGATACTGTCTGACTAGTTGTAAATTTTAAAACGTATATACTTTTAATGTGAATTTTTTATCCATGCCAAAATATTTGTGCATTGATTAAAATATGAATTTTTAAAAGATTAATGAATTGTGCTAAATATGCTTAAGTTGCCACTATTGAACATTCTTGACGTCATTTTATCAGTCAATGACACTGAAGGAATACCCGGCAGAGCTCTCCCTTACGGCATTAGTGTGCTTCATGGGCATGGTAGAAAGTGGTGTAGCGGCGCTTATAATGGAGCGGAATATGAGTGCTTGGGCGATAGGTTTCGACTCGAGATTTATTGCTGCTGCATACTCAGTGAGTGAGATATGTCTAGTAAATTTTATGTCGTTAATTGTATCTTTGCAAATGTTAAATAACAATTCTTTTAACATTTCCTTAAAAAAACAAAAAAAAAACTTTTAACAAAATTTTATTTTTCTTTTAATATGCGAAACTCACCTTTGAAATTGTTAGGGTTATTGTAATGAAACTCTACCAGTTAATCAAAATGACCTAGTCCTAGGTTGATTTGTTTTTTCCTCAAATTGTTCCTTTTTTGGCTTGCAAAATAGTACTCATATGATAATATTTGGAAAAGTTATATTAGATCCTAAATGCATATATTGTGATAGGGAGTGGTTTGCTCAGGCATCGCTTACTATATGCAAAGTGCGGTCAACAAAACTCGAGGTCCAGTATTTATTACTACGTTCAGCCCTCTAAGTACAGTAATTACTGCTGTGCTGGGAGCTTTAGTATTGGCTGAGCAAGTCCATCTGGGCAGGTATGCCGAAATACTCTTATGATAAATTGCATCGGTTGTTTTATATTACCCATATATTTGATATCTTCGTATTTCCAGAATATTGCAGTTAAATATATGCTTTCAATGTGATGCCCCAGTCTCCCTCCCAGCTTTACTGGGACTGAGTAGGTTATGTGTTTGCCTCAATTGAACTAAATAAAAATAAGGGCAAATAGTGAAACTTATCACTAAAAATAAGTTTTTTCATCTCTTTTCTTCCCAAAAAAAAAAAAGAAAAAATTTATCAAGGTAAGATCTTCTCAACCTATTGAAGTTTATTTACTTTTTCATCGATTTTACTCGTTTTTATAGAGATTTCTTTTATGAAAAAATGTGTATTTCGGCCATTTAATTTTTGAATGTTAAACGTATAGATTTTGTGGCGATAGTTGTATCAAATTGTCATATTTGTGTTGGATTATGATCTTTTGTTAATGTGATGTTTCCTTGTTTTCTTCGTTTATGTGAAAATTTGGTTGGATTTTGAAAAAAACGATGGGCATTGTCGCTGGAAAATGCAGTGTTCAGATAGGTTTTTGTTAATGTGATGTTTGTTTGTTTGCTTCATTTATGTGAAAATTTGGTTGGAGTTTAAAAAAAAAACGATGGGCATAGCCGCTGGAAAATGCAGTGTTCAGATGGGTTGTCTGAGTCATTTTAGTGCACCAAAAGGGTTGACTGGGCTTGTGTGATGTCACGCATGTGTCCAAGCATTCTATTTATGTGCCTGGACTCCAGGTCCGAGCATGGTGAAAGATGGCCCAGCCACCCGGTGGCTCTGCACATACACTTTTTTCAAAACAAATTTGAAATAAAAAATGAAATAGTTTTTTCTTTGTTTTTTCACATGCTTTATTTTTTATCAAAATGTAAATTTATATTGATCCATCTATACAATATTACTCCAGACACACACCCATATCAAGAAAAATGACTGACGAACTAGTTTAATAGGAACATATCCCAATCTAGCATGAAACTGTCGTCAAGAAACTTTAAAGTACTAAATTACCTATATTCGACTCATCAAACAAAGTTTAACACAAATTAATACAATGTACACATGAGTCTTTATAAATGGAAGATTTTATAAATAGGAGAGTTCCTGATACAACCAAACAATAGCAACACTAAGAAACCCACTCCACCCAACTACACTAATACAAATCCCGAACACAGGGAATTATCCCTTGTAGCACCTAGCACAAACCACCCACTAATCAGTGGACTACAACAAGAAGAAACCCATATACAGATTACAGACCAAACAATTCAGCGCTGATTACAAATAAACTTAAGGTGGACTTCAACCTACCTCCCACCTAACAATCACAATTGAGACAATCTGTAGTTAAAATGTAAATTTTACCTTGATTTCACTTCATTTGTATCTGATTTGTCTTTATTTGCATTCAATCTGCCTTCTATTAACATATTTTCTTCAATTCGTAACATAGTCAAATGTCTCTTGAAATACTATTTTTATAGAGAGAATAAGGGAAAACTGAGGGAGCATAAAAAAGGTAAAAAAAATGAGTGCACTATTTAATAATAGTGGTACTGACTTTCAACAATTGCAATTATAAATTTTTTATTGTTGGGCTTGAATTTTTAAAACTAATCCATTGTTGTGAAACTTTTCATCACTAGAATTCAATATTTTTATTTGGCTTAAAAGCTGAAATTTTTCGGTTGCACAGCTTAATTGGTGCTATTATCATCGTCGTTGGGCTCTATTCGGTCATATGGGGTAAAAGCAAAGATGTTTCCAGTTGCGATACTGTATCTGAGAAGAACAAGGACTATCCATTGCCAATAGTGGAAAACAATAATACATCACAAACACCACTTGAAGACATTGATATTGAACCCACCATGAGCTCAAAGATTTCGGATAAAAGTTCCATACCCCCTGAACCATGAGAAGTAGCCAGAAGTTCGTACGTTGTATACATATTGTCTTCTCTCTCTCTCTCTCAGTAATTTTTATACGTATTGTTGCTTATGTATTGAATATATGCTTGAGCAGTTAAACTAATTAGATTGTATTTCTTTTGCAAGAAAAGAATCTTGTCAATTATTTTTTCTTAGCAATCATACTTATATCAATAATGTTGGAGTGTTAAGTTACATGTTGACTTAAGAATTAAAGTAACAATAACACAAATAAAATGTGAAGTAAATGACAACACAAGATTATTTTCTAAACTAAATCCACTAATTATCATTTTCTTCAAAAGTATAAGAGTAATGTTTATCTCAATATATTAGTATACCTAACTAGTGTATATATTTTTATTTCCACCTAGTTTTCTTAACACCAACACCGTCTTGAAACCAATAGTGATAATTCCTCCCTTTAGTGTTGAGATATATGTGTTATTGAACTCTTTAAAAATAATCGAAAAGAGCGAGCATGTATGCACTTCAATGAAGATTACAAGTGAAACAAGATTTGAATTCCAATAACACTCGGAAGGATAAGAGGATAAGATGCAATTCCTTGCACTCGTATATTCCGTATATTCTTAGGATAATCCAGCCTTGGAATCAATAATCATTAGTTATAGTCTCAGGGGTATAGCCGAGTTGGTAAGGCATGTGATGATGTGAGGAGAAATCCTCGGGCAATGCAAATTTAAATCCCTTGTGGGGCAAATTTTTACTGAAATATTGTGAAGGCTTGTCATGAAGTTTGAATCTTATTTGCTCTCTTCCATATTTATCTATCACTCAGGTACATCCCTCTCTTTATAACCCGTCTGATTAAGTAATATCTGATACAAATGAAAGAGTTTCATCTGTCCCTCATACAAAAATAATCATTAGTTATAGAAAACCAAGTTTGAAAAGCATTTAAACTGTTTCCGCATATCAAGGAATAGATAAGCATGAATATCTCCTGAATGATACTAAATTTTTATCTTTTGGGATGCACGGTGATTATATTTTTTATCTTGGTTTGTTATATGAATAACATTATATAATTTAATTAGAAGTATAATTAGATCATAAAATTGTAGTAATATTAGATAAAATATATTGTCTATATATAATAAAAAATATATCTATAACAATTAAGAGAATAAAGTTTTTTTATGCAAATATAAAAGTTTTTACAAATGAATAAAAACATATTGACTGCATTTTCTTGTAGTTTTCCTCGAAGGCAACAAAATATTTTCTTCGAATCCAATTTATAACATAATATAGTATAAAGGAGTTTCATAACTTACATATCGTTGAGAAAAGCAATACTTCCAATACTTGAAAAAACTCACAATCACATAATCTTGTTGTTGAAAATCTAATATAATTTCTTCACCACAAAGAAAATAATAAGTGAGAACAAGTATTGCACCACGATGCATGCCATTTGCTTTTTAACAAATTTTAAAGAAATAAAATATAAAAAGAACTAGGAAATTAGCGAATCTAGTCACTTATCTTTATTATTTTGGTCAATTTAGTCTCTCTCTTTTTTTAGCTCTTTTGGTCCCTTGTGCATTTAATTTATGCTGTTTTGGTTCTTCCGACCGAAATCCAAAGACTCGCCAAGAATGACACATGATTATCATTTGCCTATATTTTGAGGGGCAAAATTGGAATCACACATTAATGAGTAATTAAACATTTTCTTTACCAACTTTAAAAAAAAAAAAAAAACTCTCTTTACCTGAAGTTTACCAAACCTATTCATCCTCCATCCTCTTCTTCGGAAAATTCTAAAACTCATCATCTTTCTTCAGCCTCATCATCCTTCTCGATCTTGAATCTCACCTAGTGGCGGACCCGGGGGTCAAGAGGGGCGACAAAAGCACCCCAAAAAAATTGAATTTTTTTTTATTACTACTATACTAGATGTTAAGCCATTCAATTATTACTCTCTCCCAGCCATTCAATTATACTAGCAGTTTTTTTTCTTTTTTTTAGGAGAATGTACTAGAAGTTAATTCATCCAATTAGTACTGTCTCCCGCTATCTTAAACTCTCAACTTTCCCAAATATTACTGTCTTTTCCGTGTTAATATACTTATAAATTAATTAATTTTTATATTATTTAATAATTATATTTTATTTAAAAATTAATTAATTATGTAATTTCATGAATATATTTTATGTTTTTCTTCTATTTCTTTGTTTGTAAATTTTCACTGTATTTTAATTTATTATGGATATAAAAAGAAAAATAAAAAATATTAGAAAAGTTAAAATAAAAATAAATCTATGTCACGTGGTGCAATAAGAAGATAATGCGTGCCTCAATCAGAAGATGACAAGTGACGCTTGATCAATTATGATGCAACACGTGACGAAGTTTGAGGAAATTAGGCCACCAATTAATTTTTTAAGACTTTGGAATGCGAAATGACCATTTTGCTCCTGATTTTTGTGCATATAAATAGGAAGCTTATTTTTATCATTTTAATGTCAATTTATCTCCAATCTTCTCAATTTCTTTCGCAATTTATTTATTTTATTATTGTCTTCATCTTAGTATATTTTTCAGATTTTTTAGAATAATATTTCAAGGCTTTTTGTAATATTTAGTAAAGAAATTATGTCACATAATTTCAATATTTTTAGGGAGTTTATCTTTCAAATTTTCTTTCTAATGTTTATAAATTCCATCTTATATTTATTAAATATGTATTGTGAGTAATTTCCTTTTGTTAGCAAGAATATGTGTTAAATTATTAATAAATGAAATTATGAGATAATTTTCTTTGTACTTAATTTCTATTTGGATTTATTTAACTAGACTTATGGTCGGTTTACCCGCCTAGTCTTTATCTATTTTGTTTGATGCACTTTAAATATCGCAAATGAATGGCCAAGGCACCTAATTAGTTTAATTTACTTTTATGTCTTTTATTTTCTTTATTATGGAAGGCCGAGCCTCCTAACTAGTTTAATTTATTTTTGTCTTTTGAAAAACCTAAGAGGGGGGTGAATTAGGTTTTAATCGATTTTTCTTCTTTTAAAATAAATAGGCTTTCTAAGATAACTAATATCAAACACTTGGTGATCAAACAAAGTGTGAAAAGATAAGTTCAAGAAAAAAGGCAAAGAACACAAAGTTTTATAGTGGTTCGGTTTATCAAACAAAACCTAATCCACTACCTTGAGCTATCTACTCAAGGATTTCACAAAACCTTTCACTAATATAGTAAGAGAGAATACAATAGAGGTCACCCAATTCCCTTAGGGTTTTACAACACAAACCTCTTAACCAACCAAGGTTCACTCAACACTTTGAGTTTTACAATATAACCTTGTTTACACACCTATCTCTATTACAACAATTAATGAAAAAGATACTCTAAAAACAATCACAATTTTCTATGATTCAAGGCTCACTCTAACCCTTAGAGTTTTAAGCTCAATGCAACCTTGAATAAATCAATCAAGATATGAATAAGAAGAGTTTGATATATGAAATCACCTTAATGTGAAGATATATCAATATAAAGCATAAATACCTCTTTGAGTAATATTTTCTTGTAAGTTGCTCAAGAACCCCAATGATTTTGTATCAATCTCACTTTGATGGATTTCACAATATGAATGTTATGTTTTGGTTTCAAAATAATCTCCAGAGGTTCTATGAAGTGTTAGGATCAGATTTTTGCTCAAAAGTAGTGTTAATGAGTTTTTTAAATGATTGGGTATTTATATGTATACACCAACGATCATAAAAATGGCTGTTTGAATCCCACTTAGGAGAAGTGCGGTCGACCGCAAAATCAGGAGGGTCGTCCGCACCATCATCCGCAAATGTTCCAGAGAACTCTGGACAACCTGCGGACGATGAGCTCAGAAGTCCGGTCGACCGCTCCATCATCCGCAAGTGTTCCAGAGAGTTCTGGACATACAGCGGACGATACTCTGAGAAGTCTAGTCGACCGGTGATTCTTTCAAGAATTAAGTAGGCTATTTAAAGCCATGTTTAATCACTGTTGGACATTTAATTAACTTAAATACGCCATCTTTCAGTATCCAAGAAGACGCGTATTCAACAATTTCTGCAAGCTAAATAGTGAAAAAGGAAAATCAAACAATTCAAAAGTATTTAAGAAAGCGATGGGTTGCCTCCCACATAGCGCCCATGTTTAACGTCTTAGACTCGACGAGCACAGATTTCAATTCCTTTATGGTGGTGGGTCTTCAAAAGCAATGGAATCGATTATTTGTCCGACAAATCCTTCATGAAAAGGTTTCAGGAGATGACCGTTCACTTTAAAAATTTTGCTCGTTTAAAGACTTTTTACCTCCACTAACCCGTGATTAAATATATTAATGATAACAAATGGGCCAATCCATCTTGACTTTAGCTTTCCTGGAAACAGTCTCAGACGAGAATTATAGAATAGAACTTTATCCCCAATATTGAAATTTTTCCTTGAAATATTTTTGTCATGGTAATATTTCATCTTTTCTTTTGCAATCCAATAACTAACATAGGTGAAAGCCCTAAAACTTTTAATGTCTTAATTTTGATTAATGACAAACATTGATGAGGACTAATGTCTTATTTGTACAAGTGATAGAGTTTTTGGATTCATGATTTAATCCATGCAAGAACAAGATTTCAAGTCTTCAAGGAAGTATACAAGTCAAGACTATCAAGATTTGAAGACAATCTTTTATTGGATTAGATAGGAACTAGAGGTATAGTTTTAGAGTTATATATTTTGATATATGTAGTTCTACCTCTAATTGAGTAATGATTTCTAAAGGTTGCTCTATGAACTTAAAACGTTATTTCAAAATGTTTTTAATATGTTAAAATATGTTTTGGTATTTCGAAAACCATGCATCGTGATTTCAAAACTTAAATGGTTCATAAACTCTTGTTGGATTGATACCATAACTTATATGGTTGATTGAAATCATCATTTGTGTGTTAGAGTATTGTTGATACACAAATGAACATGTTTCAGTCGACCTAAAGTGGTCCAGGTATCGTCCATAAGTTAGTTTATCTTGTGGATGCATGTGCTGTCAAATTTGTTCATTTGCCAACCTGTGGACGACCATGAGGTCGACCGCAGTGAAGTGAGGTCAACCGCAGGTGAAGTCCGGTGGACCGGAGGATGAAAAATCATCATCCGGTGGTTGTCCAGTGAGCTAGCAGATGATGGTGCGGACGACCAGTTTGATATGTGGTCGACCGCACTTCCTGAGTGGATTTCCAACAGCTTCATTTTTTACCGTTGGGAACAAACCTTTAAATACCAAAACCTTTGGAATTCTTTCTAAGAATATTTTTTGAGCAAAAACATTGTATATCTTGATCCTATAACATCTTAGAAACATTCCAAAACCCTTTCAAAACATCAATCTTGTTAAAATCAATCAAGAAGGGTTTTTACATTCAAAGGTGAATTTTGAGCAATCTTGACAAGCCATTACTCAAAGAGGTGATTGTGATTCAAATTGATATATCTTCACATTAAGGTGATATCTATCAAACTCTCTATCTTTTATTATTGATTGTAATTGTATCAAGGTTGCAAGTAGCATAAAACCCTAAGTGTTAGGGTGAGCCTTGTGTAGGTTGTTTTGTATTCAAGGTTTGTTTGTAAAACCTTTGGGTGAACCTTGAATTGAATTGTATTGTTAGGATTCACTAAGGAGAGTGGTGAGATTATTGTATAATCAAGGTTGTCTTGTAAAACTCAAGGGTTGAGTGAGCCTTGATTGGTTTGAGAGGTTATTTGTAAAACCCTAAGGTGAATTGGGTGAGCCTCTTTTGTAATCTCATTTATTTGATTAGTGAAGGGATTTGATAAATCATTGAGTAGGTAACTCAAGGTAGTGGATTAGGTTTTGTTGGATAAACCGAACCACTATAAATCATTGTGTTTATTGCTCTAATTTCTGCATTTTACTTGAACACTTTATTTCTCACACAACAATTAGCACACCAAGTGTTTGATATTTGTTGTCAAAGAGGTGTTTTATTGAATTAGGTTTAAAAATCGGATAAAAACCTAATTTACCCCCCCTTAAGTTTTTCAACAATAATAAAAGAAATAAATTACAAAAGAAATGGAGAAGAGTGGAGCTAAATTGGTGTCTAAATCATAAAAATAAGGTTCCTATTTATAGCCACAAAAATCAGGGGCAAAATGGTCATTTTGCACCCAAAGTCTTGAAAATTTAGTTGGTGGCCTAATTTCCCAACTTCGCCACATGTCGCGTCCTCATTGGTCTAAATTACGGCTTCTAGAAGCACCATTTGTCACCTTCTGATTGCGCCATGTCATCGAATGACATAGATTTTTTTTTTTTATCTTCTCCAACATTTCTTCATCTTCTTCTTTTTATCTCCATAATAAACTAAAATACACTGAAAAACTTACAAACAAAGAAATAGAAGGGAAACGTGAAATATATCCATTAAATAACATAATTAATCGGTTTTCAAACAAAATATAGTCATTAAATAACATGAAAATCAGTCAATTTATTACTACATCATAGAACATGAAGGAATTGAAGTGAAGTATTCATTAAAACCAGTTTAACCCTGATATTAGAAGGTGAGTTTATTTTCTATGTTTTCATGAAATTTGTGAGCTTCCTTCTTTGTAAAATGTTGATTTTAAAGTTAAAATTTGATTCAAAGTTGTTCTAGAATATATCTTGTACTTGCTTCTATTTATATCAAAGTGCTAAGAGTGAAGTATATGAGTTTGAAGCTTGGGATGCCATTAAAACCGTTTCTCTCTTTTGGTTACTATTCTGATGTAAAGTACTATTCATCAGAAAATTAAATCTTCTTGAATATTTTTTTTTATAATTGGATTATATTCCTACATGTTTTAGAAGATTTTTTATGAGATTACATTAGCTAGAAAAGTTCCTAATGCTTGAGAAATGATTTTTGAACATTTTTAGAAAAACTAAGTTAGCTGTTCACATGAAAATTCAAACGCATGGAAAATTTGTTCTGGAACTGGGAAAATGTTCTTTGATGGTTGGAAATGATCTTTGTATATTTGTAATAGCTTGGAGAATTGCTTTGGAATGAGTTTGGATGGAATTGAAGTCTCTACAACTTCATACCTACAACTTACAAAACTTGAACGTTGTAAACTCTTAGATTTTGATTTAGAAATGATATGAGACCTTATTAATTGAGTCCTTAGTATGTGAATTAGGTGCCTTAATGATATAAGGATTTTATAAGATGATTTACATGAAAAGATTTGATGTTTTCTATTTTTAAGGAATTTCGCAGCATGTTTTTTAATGATTTTTTTTCAGAATGTAGCAGTCTTGCGAAAACTCTTGTTTCTCCTAATCCGCTTGACAAACTTTTGTGAATTTGGTACCATTAGAAAGCTCTTTCAACAAGCTTTCCAGCCATATATAACTTACTATATGTTCAGATCATATTTTTGGTAAATGGGATCTCTGAAGTTTTCTTTTGTAAATAATTCAAAAAAGTCTATTGTTCTATTGTTTTTAAGTACCTATTAAATTTATATAAGTCTATGTTTTTAAAAAAACTACTGAAGTTATATGATATAAGAAAGACCTAAGAATGAGTTAGGAATTCCTTAAGTTATGCACATGTTCAAGAATCCTTGAGTATGGTTATTAAGTTGGAATGGTTTAAATTCTTGAGTAATAATATAAAGGTTTTGTGTACTAGTATGCTATCAAGGATTAAATTATTCCTAGAGCTTCTTGCACAATAATCCTTGGTAAAACAAGTCCTTGGAAATAGAATTAGGGAATTACAATTATAGACATGGAAATTTTGATGAATGAATAGTTGTACTTAAAACTATTAAGATTGAAAGACAAAGATCCTTTTTGATAAACATTTCTTGTTTGAAAAAGGACTTCCCTTTTATAACTCTTGTATGTTATTTCAAGAGTTTTGGGAAGATTTGTTATCAAAATTCTTTTGGTATCAAAGAGTGATTTCACATACAAAACAATTAAAGGATTTTCTTGTAATAGCTATTTTATAAAAGAGTGAGTTTCCAAGTATAGGATATTGATAAGGAAATCCTTTTGGCATGAATGGTTTGCCATGTATGTGGAAAAGGCTAGGTCAGCTCCGGAATGACTATAAGCCAAGATTGGAATTCTTGGGTCTATGAGGTTATAGTGAGAACCTTTACTTATGGATGTACACCCTAATTGTAGGTTCTAATGATAACCTTATAAGATACAAAATTTTAATCTCTTGCTCTAACTTGGCCAAGTGATTAACTAGAAAAGAACTTCTTAAAGAATGGGAAAGTAAAGGACTGACATTCTTTGAGATGGATTCCTTCTAGTGTTTATGGCAGATGTTTATCCAGGTTAGGAAGTTTAACTTGGAGAAGCATTCTGTACGTTGACCCCATGGTACTGGGGAACAATACGTCTTGATATGGTCTTGCAGATTAATAAAATTCGTACGTACGTAATTGAGGTTATAACGTTGGAATTTGGATTGGGAATAAAGTGCTACACTTTTATAGTGGGAGACACCTCTTGAGCCCCAAATCCTATATTTCTTGAATATGATATCCTGGATTGGATATCTTGAACTTGTTTTATAAAAGTGATTTATGGATCAAGGAATGCATATTCTATTTGTAAATGGAATACCTTGTATTCAAAAATATTATCTTTTGATAAGTTTGAGATCAAAAGAGTTGTTTTGTGCAAACATGATTCTTTTTCTTAAAAAAGTATTTTTATTGCATTGTTTGCAAAGGGTTACAAAATCATCCCTTTTACCCACTCACTGAGCTATTTATAGCTCACCCTGTTTCTTTAATTCTTTTCATATTAAAGGGAAGATACAAAGAAGTTTATTGGCATATACTTGGCATGGTTATGAAGAGTCGCTATATGACATATTTTGTTTAAAAACAATGTACTAGATAAAATGTTATCTTGGTTATGTTGTATCTTGTAACATGTTATGTGTTGTACTTGATGTTTTGTAATAACAAAGACTTGTATTTGTATTCATCTTCATATGAATATAAATTTTCCGTTGTGTATTATAGTTTATCTAGTTAGTGTTATGTATAGTACATACTTCCCCTATGCATGTATCTCACCTTCTATGGTATAAGAGGGTACGGAAGTGAGGTATGTCACACTTAGAATTCCGCGTAGCGCAGCAAATTTCAATTCTTGTAAATTTAGGTTAATTCTCAAGAAGCACGGTAAATTAACTTTAACCTAATTAAACTAAATTACCGAATCGCTCGTATAAAATAGTCAATTAAGTTATTAAGCTCGAGGACAACATCAACACAAATTACATAAAATTAATGACCGATTAAAATCATGCAATTCATTTCAAACAATTCCCTATCAATTAATCAAACACAAATTTAAATTAATCAATATTTACTACTTTTGATTACCAAAAATCGATTATGCATAACCCTAGTTAATCAACTATGTCAAAACAATTAAGATGGCCAATAATAATTGAAATAACACAATTGATAGAATAAAACCAAGAATTGTTCAAATACTCAAATAGAAATAATAATCCCTTGAAAAGATCGAGTTTTTAATGACAACTTAAATCTCATATTCCTGAATAACATAAACCTAATACATGTCCTTGCCAACTAAAGAAAACTACTCACAATGCATAAAAGAAAACATCATAGAAAGATTAAGGAAAATAGAGAAACTCATTAATCGGAAATCCGATTTCTCGAGAAGCTCCAACCCTTGATCTCCTACAATGCTCGGGAACAAAGTATCTAAGGTACTTGACCCCCCAAAAACTAAGCTAATAAATCCTATAAATAGTTAGAGAAGGTCCTAGGGTTAGTTATATAAGAGTCCTAATTCAAAACTACCCAAAAATTGCCCAAAATCTTCAATTCGGAGAGTGGACGCGCGAGCTGTCAAAAGTGGACTTTCGAGACAATAAAAAATGTCCAAGTGGACGCGTAAGGCTCCAAAACTACTGAGAATGGATGCGTTGATGAATAGTGACACGTCCACTTCTTCATGTTCGCATCCAATTGGTTTATGAGACGCGTCCACTCCATTTTGCCTGCAAAACAACTTCTTAAGCCTCATATCTTCCTCCAATGTCTTCTAAACATGTTAAAATACCTTCAAAATACCTGCAAATAAGGATAAAAGTGTAAAGAACCAATTTAAGAATATAAACACACAATTAGGTAGATTTTATCTCAATAAACAACACATTAAGCTCCTAAAAACTAATCTAATTATGGTTCAATCAATATTAATTGAGTATTTATATAATTTCTGTTTTAACCAATATAATTGTGTGAATTAATTGGATTGACAATCTAATTAATGAATGTAATTTTATAGTTAGGATTATTAATATTGTATTAATGATTCAAGTAGCATGTACTAGTTTAATTAAGTTACAACTCTTGGCTTAATTAAATTAGTAGCGGAGTTATATAATTTAAATTGTATATAATTAAGTTCATTGTTATATACAATTTAATGTTGCTGATGCTTTATTTCTTTAATGCAATTTAATTGAGCGTCTTATACATGCTGGTTGGTAGTGGTGTTAAATTAAATTAGAGATTAATTAGTCTGAGTTGATCGAAATTAATATAATTTGTAATGATATGAATCTATCTGAACTGATCGATATTATAAAACCAACTACTTAATAATGTATTTATCTATAATTAATTCCATGAAAAATATAACTTAATGCTAGTTCTTTGTTAACGCCTTTTTATATTATTTGTATTCTAAATTCTTTTTTAATTATATTCACAAATCCAAAAAACTCCAAAATATTTATTTTAATTGTTATCATTATCTTGTTCTCAAAACACAAAAAACCCTCAAAACCTTTTCCGATTAATGATTTTAATTTAAGAGTTTACAAATTTCTATGGATTCGATCTCTACTTTTCCTAACTACATAGGAATTGTTAGGTTTAAATTTGAGAGTCGTACGACAGACTTTGTCACGTCCCATTCTGATGTACTCATAAATTAACTGATTTTTATGTTATTTAATAACTATATTTTATTTAAAAATCAGTTAATTATGTTATTTAATGGATATATTTCATATTTACCTTCTATTTCTTTGTTTTTAAGTTTTCTAGTGTATTTTAATTCATTATGGAGATAAAAAAAAGAAAAAGAAATGTTGGAGAAGCTAAAAAAAAAATCCATGGCATTCGATGACATGGCGTAATAAGAAGATGACACGTGGCGCAATCAGAAGATAACAAGTGTCGCTTTTAGAAGCCGCAATGTGGACCAATAAGGATGCGACACGTGGTGAAGTTTGGGAAAATTAGGCCACCAACTAAATTTTCAAGATTTTGAGGTGCGAAATGACCATTCTTTTGCTCCAATTTAACTCCAATCTTCTCCATTTTTTTGCAATTTCTTTCTTTTATTATTGTCTTCATCTTAGTATATTTTCCATAATTTTTAAAGTAATATTTCAAGGCTTTTTGTAATATTTAATAAAAAAATTTGTATGAATAATTTCAATATTTCTGGAGAGTTTATCTTTCAAATTTTATTTCTAATGTTTATAAATTTCATCTTATATTTATTAAATATGTATTGTGAGTAATTTCCTTTTGTTAGCAAGGATATGTGTTAAGTTATTAATAAATGGAATTATGAGATAATTTTCTTCGTACTTAATTTCTATTTGGGTTTATTTAATTGGACTTATGGTTGGTTTACCCGCCTAGTCTTTATTTATTTTATTTTATGCACTTTAAATATCGCAAATGGATGGTCGAGCCACCTAATTAGTTTAATTTTATTTTATGTCTTTTATTTTCTTTATTATGGAAGGTCAAGCCTCCTAACTAGTTTAATTTATTTTTATGTCTTTAATTCCTTTTTATAGAAGACCGAGCCTCCATACTTTTAGTTTAATTTATTTAAATGCTCGGTTGAACTGTCTAATTTGTTTAGTTAATATAAATCCAATATTTCTTTCTATATATATATATGTGTGTGTGTGTGTATTTATTTAATATACTTATAAATTTATATATATTAATTGAGTATTTATATAATTTCTATTTTAACCAATATAATTGTGTGAATTAATTGGATTGATAATCTAGTTAATGAATGTGATTATATAACTAGGATTATTAATCTTGTATTAATTATTCTAGTAGCATCTACTAGTTTAATTGAGTTGCAGCTCTTGGCTTAATTAAATTAGTAGCGGAATTATATAATTTAAATTGTATATAATTAAGCTGATTGTTATATGCAATTTAGTGTTAGTGATGTCTTATTTGTTTAATATAATTTGATTGAGTATCCTATACACACTGGTTGGTAGTGGTGTTTAATTAAATTAGATATTAATCTGTCTGTGCTGATCGGGATTAATATAATTTGTAATGATAGGAATCTGTCTGAGCTGATCGAAATTCTAAAATCAACTACTTAATAATGTATTTATCTATGATTAATCTCATGAAAAAATAACTTGATACTAGTTCCTTGCTAATATTTTTTTATATCATTTGTATTTCAAATTATTTTTTAATTATATTCACAAGTCCAAAACCCCAAAAATTATTTATTTTAATTATTGTCATTATCTTATTTCTCAAAATACCAAAAACTCCAAAAATTTCCAATTAATGATTTTAATTTAAGAGTTAAACAAATATATGTGGATTTGATCCCTACTTTCCCTATCTACATAATAATTATTATGTTTAAATTTGATAATGATACGATAGGTTTCGTCACATCCCCAAAGTTCAAGAAGAATCTTCAACATATTTCAAGTGAGAGGTAGGTATGAAGCTAAAGTTCCATTATTTTGAATAATAGATTACTGTAATTTGTCTTGATTTTGTCACTGCACCTTTGTTTGAAGTCAAGAATTGGTCAAGTTCTTGATTTTGAAAGAAATTTTCATCATGACTCCTTGATTTTAAAAGACTCGTCAATAATTTGTTTTTATTAGCATTTGTATCTACATTATTATTATTTTTTATTGATGCTTTTATCCTGAAAAAAATCATGTCATTATCAATTAATGTATTAAATCTAAGATGTATTAAATTTTGATTATATTGGATAAATTATATTAGATATACTAACTTTACATTCTATATTTTATTTTATTTCAAAATATGAAATATATGATATTAAATATACTGTCTATGATTATAGCGGAATTCATTTTTACACATATAAATGATTTTTTCTTTTTAAAATATCTTTAATTATTATATTTTGAAAATAAAAAATAAGTATCTCATAGATGAAAATAATAAGAACAATATTGAAAGTCTTTCTTTGGAGAATGAGATATCTCATTATATTTTTATTTATTTTAAATTTTTTGAAAAATAAACTATTTATTCTCTTTTTCTCTCAATAAGCTGAAAATAAATTTTAAAATAAAATACATAATAATCATAATAATAAAATACCTTATAATTATAAATAAAAAATTTACTTACATATTATAAAAGGGTCCGGAAGACTAAACATCTCACTTAATGCTTAAAGTTATAAACTGGCCCCAAACTTAAAATCTGGTGCCACTGGGCTCAATAATCTTCACCATCAGTTGCAGGAAATTATTGGTGAAGAGATGAAACAGTGAGATGCAGAGATTCAATGTGGAAGGAAGAGTGGTAGATGGCGTGGATTTGTTGGAAAGGAGTATTGACCATGCGATTAGATGTGTTTTTTCAACTAGTTTGGACAGCAAGAATAGTTGCATGTTCCAATCCCAATGCAGGTGATTTGGGCGATGATTTTATTTTATTTTTGATAAGTTGGGAGATGATTTAGGCACTTGATATAAACCATTCCTAAAACAAGACCACCCGTTAGTGCCTGCAAGACGTTCGTTAAAAGTAGTTGTTTTGATTTGAATGAGTTTTCAAAATCTTCCAGAACCTCTCAAATGGAACCACTATCGTGGTTAATCCAGGAGAAATTATTGACACAGAAAACTAATTACAATCAAGTAACTCGAGGCTTTTCTTGTGTAATTCTACGTACAAAGTAATTAATGCCTTCGCATTCCAAAAAAATGGCATCTAAGCCTCCTGCTCAATGATGACTGATGAGTAGGAATATTTTGTATCTTTACAGATCCACTCATCAAACCACCCTCAAAACCCGTGCTTCTTTAAATCCTTTCGCATTATTCTTTCAAGCTGCTGCACACTGATGAAGGCAGTTTTAACGGATACAGTTAGTGATTTCAAAAAAAGCTCTACTCTGATAATGTTAGACTTTGCCATCAGTGGAGGGGAGCTTTCTTCCCTGAGTTTCAATATCAGCATTTGAAGTATCTACACAATTTGATCCCTTTGAGGGAGAAGAGGATGGGGTTGGAAGCTTCTTAGGCATCATCTGCCCCCAATAGTCTTTAGGCAATCTTGATGCTTCTGAGATGACAATGAAAACAAGAACACAGAGAAGAAGGCACTTGTGTCCCAAAGAAGTTGGCATGATCAAGAATGTTAATACCCCCAGGAACTTTGGTGCTGTAGAGCCTCTTTTATCATCATCAACACATGCATAGCTTTAGAGAGAGTTCTGCAAGCAGACAGTTTGCGCATTGTCAGAGAGTTGCCAACTTTTTTTGTTTGAATAAAGAGGATCAATGGCAGACACTTTAAGATTTTATAATGCTCATGTGTAAGCAGTTTAGATCTCACCAAGATTGAATCTGAATTGACGAATTGAAGCGAAATCAAATTGTAATGAACTGTTTTGAAATCGTTAATTAGATTTACGGTTTATAAATCGATAATTTTCAATTTCGGTTTAGATTTTTCATTTGGATGAAGCGTGAATTGACGGTTCATGAACTAGAACCGAAGGATCATGAACGGTTGAACTGGTGATTCAAATCTTTTAAAAAAATTATATATATATATATATATATAATTTTATTTGATAAGTTATATTTATTTTTTTATACATTAATCTTATCAATAACTCTCCAGTTTAACATAATTATATAAAATAAAAAATATTTTTTAATCTTTTTAAATTTCAAATTTCAAATAAATCTCACCAATTTTTTTCCTCAAATTAATCAATAACTTATGGCTTTCTTTTATTTTTTTTCTCTCAAAATAAAAAAACGACAAAAAAAATATAAATAGTGTCATGTGTCAACTAGCACATGCACCGTTGTCTTATTTTTTGGATCAATAGAATCATTATCAAGTTGTGTCTTGTGACTTGTGCATATTTTTTATTTATTTTTTTTTTCCTTTTCTAATTTTTTTTTCCCCCTCAAACCTACGCATAATGCAAATTTTTAATTTCTTTGATTAATACCAAAGAAACAATCCATACTCCCTAGTATAATATAATATTTTTTTATGTGATAAATGTCATATTTAATTTATTTTAATCATTTATGTTTCTTAATGGTATGACAATTTGTGTTTTGCGACTTGTGCACATTATTTTCTTAAACAAGCCGTGCCCAAACTGGCACGTTGCATTTTTTTTTTGTACTTTTAAATTATTTTTTCTCAAAGAAAGAAAAAAATGAAAATAAAATGTTTGAAATTCAAACGATTTTAAAAAAATCCCTTATAAATTCTCTCTTTCAGATCAATTTTATTTACACATTTATCAAATATTAGTCTTATTCTCTCTATATTAGCATTATTCTAAATTATCTTTCTCAAGTTCTCTCCAACCTCCTATTGAATTTTTAGTTTGTCATTTTATATTTTCTCTTCAAATACAAAAAAAATGTGCACAAGTAAGTCAAGGAATAATGAGAAGACTTCAATGGAATTTCCATTGCGTTCACCTTATCAATACCTTTACATAGATCAATTTACCACCCCAAGTGATTTTCAACTACCGACTCATTTTGAGTATCCACAAACAATTAATTTTTCCATTCCTATCACTAGCACCGACACTAGCATCGTTAATGACGTATTTGAAGTTGATGGAAATAATGGAGAAAAAAGTATTGAGCAACCGGAATTAGTATCACATACCAAAAAAAGTTGTGTTCCAAGTACAAAAAAAATTAAAGCGCTCAAATATGATATTTTCAAAGAGAACTTCACAAAACAAGAACATAGTACCGAAATAGGGCAATATATTGTGCACTGTAACTATTGTAAGTCTACATACAAATGGAAATCAGGAGGAAGGTATGGGACCCTGCGTGGACATTTGCAATGGAACCACAAAGACAATTGGTATGAAGTATTCACAAATAACTGGGAATACTACTACTACTGATTCTGGTTCTTTATTTAAGTATAGGATGAGAAAAATAAAGATGAATTAACTAAATTGGTTGCTGTTGAACACTTAAGTTTTAGTTTTGGAAAAAAATTAAATTTTATAGATTATTGTCAAACTGCATTAAATTCTACTGCTAAACGTATTACACATACCACATTGACACATATTGTGCATAAATTATATAAAAAAGGTAAAAAAAATATTTGAAATATTTTCAAATTTAGATAATAAAGTTTCTATTTGTAGTGATATTTGGAGTGATCATTGGCAAATACATTTTTACATAGCTATTATTTGTCATTGGATAGATGATAATTGGATAATACAAAAGAGAATACTTGCATATCGTGTTTTTGATGATTCTCATACAGCTGTCAATATTTCAAAATTAATTTTACAAATTTTAGAAAAATATAATCTTGTAAAAAGAGTATTTTCTATTAGCTTTGATAATGTTAGTTCTAACACTGCTTCAATTCCTTATCTTAAAAAATATTGTGAACCACAATTTGGTAGTAAATATTTTCATATTAGGTGTGCATGTCATGTTTTGAATTTATATGTACAGGATATCTTAAGAAATCTTGAAACTTATATTCAACCTATCAAAATAGTTTTGTCTTATCTTTGGTCACAACCACAAGTAATGAATGAATGATTTAGATTTTGTAAAGCAAATCAAATGAGATCAAAAAAATTTTCACATGATGTTCCTACTTGTTGAAATTCAACTTATGATTTATTAAATGAATTTTTTCAATATAAAGAACTTTTATGTGATTTTTTTTCAACTGCAAAATATGTGTTTATTTTCGACTACTTGGGATATTTGTGAAAAGGTTTTGAAATTGTTAAAAAATTTAATGATGCTAGTTATACTTTGTCTAGTGTTTATTATCCAACTTGTCATTTAATTGATAATGAATGTCTTAATATTGCTGTAGCTTTAAATCTAATTGCAACTATATTTTATCCTCGAATTAAAATAGAAGGTTTACAATAATATTTAGATATATATTATGATTCTATATGTGATGAAATTATGATAAAATCTGATATTTCAAGAATAATTAATAATGTTAAGAGGAATATATATGATTTGTATTTGTAATATCTATTTATGGTATACAAATTCAAATTAAGGAGTCATCTTCTACTGTTAACGGTAAACAAAAAGGTGATGCATATCTATTAATGTGATAACGGAACAAAAAATTAAGACCCTCATCTTCATCATCCAGATTAAGTTTCATTATGAAACGCGAAGATTATCTAACAACTTGTTTTGAATTTGAAGATACAGGTGATGATGTTGAAAACTTGAACATCATCCATTGATTGAGTGAAAAAAAGAAAAAATTCAATCTTATTTTTAATTGCTAGGGATATACTTGTAATTCTAGTATCAACAGTTGCAGTAGAACAAACTTTTAATGGTGAAGAAAAGATATTATTAAAAAATCGATCCTCTTTGAGTCTTAATTCTTTAGAGGCTCGATCTTGTTTTGATGATTGAGTTAAAACTGAAAGATGTCAACAAGAAAATCTTTGTTCCAACTTCATAAATTTGTTTGATATTAACATTGAGGGTACTGCTACAAGTACTGAATACAGAAGCTCATGAATAATCCATTGAGGTAAAAGAAAAATTACTGATAAGAGAACTACGAAGCTTTAATTCCTCTATATTATTGGAGGATATGTAGATAACTTAATTTTTGGAAGTTCAAATTTATTTTAATAACAAACTTTCATTTATTGAACTAAAAGAAATTATTATGATTTTTTTATTTTTTAAAAAAATAAAAATCGAAATCATATAAAATCATAACCGAAACTGTCTGAAATCGTAACTTTATCGGAACCGAATCTTACCATAATCGTAAATCGACGGTTCATAAACCGTTTTAAAATGTTATTTTAAAATTTTAATTTAAATTTTTTATTTTGATAAAACGTGAATCAGCAACCGTTGATGAATTAAAATGGACAAATTATGAACCTTGATCAGATTTATTGCACTTGTGCTTCTGGTTTTATATTCAAATACAAACATATTAAAAGTTCTTAAAAGTTAAGAATGCTGTGGAAAGATGGAACTAAATTGGACCACAGCGTGGTTGGGCTAACGTTAAGAAATTGGGGACAAATCTTCGTTGTCAGTCTTGTTAAAGTGAAAACAGTAAGGCAAAAGGAATACTAAACTGAACATTGTTTTCTTTTTCGAGGCAACTCAACTGTCCCTTTTACCTCCCCAGCACCCCCCCCCCCGCCTCTTTTCTCTGCACACAATTTATGGGAGTGGGACTACTATGTGCATGGACAAATTTAATAGTTATCAAATAAAAGGATAAAAATTTCATTATTTAACCTTTTATTTTCTTAATTTATAAAATAATTTATTAATATTTATAAAATTTACTTATAACATATAATAAAAGGACTGTGAAATTAACATCATATGATAAGTTATGGATTATGTATTCTACTCAAGTTATGCATTACCTAGCATGTTCATATCTCACATATGTCATTTTACAAATTCTCAATTAGTAATGTACGATAAGTGATTAGTTGTCTAAATAAATAAGCAATTTCAGTCTAATGATCCTTCTTAACCATAGCTGCCCGGAAATATAAATGGTACTATTAAAAAAAGAAAAGATATATATAAATCAATAAATGAATATATATATATATATATATTAAGGCTTCAAATTATTTTGATTTTTTAATTTTAAATCATGCAAACACGAAGAGAGTCACTTTTGATAATACTGAAATTTGTGCCAGCCAAGTTACGGAAAGAAAAGTTAAAAGGTTTTTTGGAGACAGAAATCCCAAAAGGTGCATCTTCCAACGGTTGTATAATTTTTGGCCTGCAACGAGAATTGTTAAATGAACGCCATAGATATAATGACTATCAGTAGCTTACTTGGGTATTTAATCATATTTCACGTAAAATCCGGTGTTCTAGCCCGCTTTCCGCGAAATCGGACGGCGCGCTTACTACTTTTATCTTCACGTACTGTTGCTAAAAGTTCAATATTCTTGAGTTGCTTTTATAGGGGTGTTCATTCGGTTTTTCGGTTCGGTTTTTACAATTTCGGTTCGGTTTTTCGGTTTTCAGTTTTTTTACTTGGATAAACCGAACCAAACCATATTAACTATACTACGGTTCGGTTTTTAAATTTCGGTGTTCGGTTCGGTTCGGTTTTAAACCGAAATTTCACTCTTTTTTTTGTTTTTTTTAAAAAAAAAATTCAATGAGTTTAAATAAATATGATTAAATGAAATGATGATGTCAAATACACAAGCACATTCAAAAAATAGGCGAAAGAAAATTTATCAATTAAATCATATTATTATATTATTTACACATTTTCAATGAGAAAAATATCGAAAATGATTCATAATATACCAAAATATGATGAATGAACTTCTTTTACAATACTTAATAATCATCTTGTGGATACAAAAACACTTCAAATAGAAAAAGATATAAATAATTTTTGAAGTAATAAAATTGGTTAAACATTAATTACAATTTTTTTTTATAAAAAAAAACTTCGGTTTTTCGGTTTAACCGAAGTTTCTAAAGTTGAAACCGAAAACCGAACCGTAATTTTAAAAAATTTCGGTTAACCGAACCGAATAAACCGAAAAACCAAAATACCAAACCATTTTTAAAATTTCGGTTCGGTTCGGTTCGGTTCGGTTTTTGAACACCCCTAGTTGCGTATGTTGATTACTTTCTCATGGTTTTTTAGCATACAAGAAATCAATTTATATGTTTATAAATATAAGAAGTTTATGATTATTTTATTTTTATTTATTTCTTCTTATTTTAAATATAATAAATATTCATTGAGTGAGAAAAATAAATATTCTTTACTTCAAATACAATAATAAATAATGATACAATAAAAAAAATTTATTTATATAAAATTATTTATAAATTTTATTAAAAGGACGAATGAAATAATTAAATGTCCGAAATCACTTGTGTATGTCTTGGGAATTGGTCTTGAATAAATTGCAAAATTGATACGATCCTTACCTATTTATCAAATAAGATTCGTAATAATCTCTTGATAATATTAATAAAGATTACGAATTAGGTGCCTTTAATTATCAAGCAACTAAAAATCATAATTATAAGTTATGAAATTTTTAGAGAATTTCAAAGCAAAGCTCTGACAAAAATTTTAAGAGAAAACTCAAAATTGTATTCAATTACATATATAGAAGAAAGAATTTAAATTCTTGTTTGATTAGAAACTCTACTTTTTTTATAAAAAAAACCAAATCTACTAAGATATCAAATTTATCCAAATTTACTTATTCAAAAAGGAAAATAAATAAAACAATAAATACAGTAGATACCAAATCTGCTTAGATTTCCAAATTATAATAGAAAATGAATAAACTCTAAACTCCTTATGGTATAGACAAAATTCCTAAGTTTGATGGGTTTCAAATTCGACTTTGTTCTCATTTGTATCAAATCTAATTAAATTCACAAGTCTTTGGCAGCCAATGCAATTTCCCTCTTGAGCAAATTGATCCAAATAACACAAAATAAGTTCATCAAGTACATTTTTCATTTGTTTAATTCTAAGTCTTGTAATTGGACCTCCATCATAGCTCAAAGGATCCAACTTTTTCTTATTTGCATTTGAACTCAAAATCCATTAATGGCATCTCCATGCTCTGCATCAGTCCCCTATTCCTCAAAAGGATTCACGCTCAAATCGTCACCTACATAATCGAAAGGAAGTAAATCAGAAACATTAAATGTAGCACTAACATTATACTCACTAGTAAGAGCTAATTTGTAAGAATTGTCATTGATCCTTGCAACAATTTGAAAAAGACCATGACGAAGCCTGTCGTACGACTCTCAAATTTAAACTTAACAATTCATATGTAGATAAAGAAAGTAGGGATCAAATCCACATATATTTGTCAACTCTTAAATTAAAATCATTAACCAAAAAAAGGTTTTGGGGGTTTTGGTATTTTGAGAATTAGGTAATGACAATATTTAAAATAAATATTTTTGAGGTTTTGGATTTTGTAAACAAAATTAAAATGAAATTTGGAATACAAATGATATAAAAAGCGTTAGCAAGGAACTAGTATCAAGTTATATTTTTCATGGGATTAATCATAGATAAATACATTATTAAGTAGTTGGTTTTAGAATCCCGATCAACTCAGACAGATTCCTATCATTACAAAACAGATTAATATCTAATTTAATTAAACACCATTACCAACCAACGTGTATATGATGCTCAATCAAATTGCATTAAACAAATAAGATATCACCAACATTAAATTGTATATATCAATCAACTTAATTATATACAATTTAAATTATATAATTCTGCTACTAATTTAATTAAGCCCAAAGAGCTGCAACTCAATTAAACTAATAGATGCTACTTGAATCATTAATACAAGATTAATAACTCTAGCTATATAATCACATTCATTAACTAGATTGTCAATCCAATTAATTCACACAATTATATTGGTTAAAACAAGAATTATATAAATACTTAATTAATATATATATATATATAAGTATATTAAATAAATACACACACACACACAGATATATATATATAGAAAGAAAGATTGGATTTATATTAACTAAAGAAATTACACAATTCAACTGGCCATTTAAATAAATTAAACTAAAAATATGGAAGCTGAGACTTCCATAAAAAAAAGAATTAAAGACATAAAAATATATTAAATTAGTTAGGAGGCTCGACATTCCATAATACAGAAAATAAAAGTCATAAAAGTAAATTAAACTAATAGGTGGCTCGGCCATCCATTTGCAATATTTAAAGTGCATAAAGTAAAATAAATAAAGATTAGGCGGGTAAACCGACCATAAGTCCAATTAAATAAATCCAAATAGAAATTAAGTACAAAGAAAATTATCTCATAATCTCATTTATTAATAACTTAACACATATCCTTGCTAACAAAAGAAAATTACTCACAACACATATTTATAAATATAAGATGAAATTTATAAATATTAGAAAGAAATTTTGAAAGATAAACTCCCCGAAAATATTGAAATTATCCGGACATAATTTCTTTACTAAATATTACAAAAAGTCTTGAAATATTATTCTAAAAAATCTGGAAAATATACTAAGATGAAGACAATAATAAAAGAAATAAATTGCAATAGAAATGGAGAAGATTGGAGCTAAATTGGGGATTAAATCATAAAAATAAGATTCCTATTTATAGGCACAAAAATCAGGGGTAAAATGGTCATTTTGTACCCAAAGTCTTGAAAATTTAGTTGGTGGCCTAATTTCCCAACTTCGCCACGTGTTGCGTTCTCATTGGTTCAAATTGCGGCTTCTAAAAGCATCATTTGTCACCTTCTAATTGCGCCACTTGTCATCTTCTTATTGCGCCACGTGTCATCGGATGACATGGATTTTTTTTTTATCTTCTCCAACATTTCTTCTTCTTCTTTTTATCTCCATAATGAATTAAAATACACTGAAAAACTTATAAACAAATAAATATAAGGGAAACGTGAAATATATCCATTAAATAACATAATTAACCAATTTTTAAACAAAATATGGTCATTAAATAACATAAAAATCAGTTAATTTATGAGTACATCAAATTATCCCACATTATCCGTTTGCTTGCCCTCAAGCAAAATATAAACACAAAATATACAAGTATAAATAACTTAAACAAGATTAATAAGGTAACTAAGTGTTATACTAATTTCAATACAATTTTCACAATTAACCCCTTTTTACTTTTTTAAAGTAAAAATTGTGCTCATGTGCTTGAATATCATTTACAAGTTTAACATTAATATTCAAAGTTAACAAAATGTGACTGTGAAAAACATAAAACCTTTAATAATATTTTTTAAACATGCTATCAATATAATGAAAGGATAATAATAAAGTCACTATGTAAATAAAAATACATTCTTAGTTTCTCAACACAACTTATAAACTTGTAAACTCACATACTCTCCACTAATGATGAAAAATTTTGGTCGATCTGGGTGATGTACTCATAAATTAATTGATTTTTATGTTATTTAATTATTATAATTTGTTTAAAAATCAGTTAATTATTTTATTTAATGGATATATTTCACGTTTCCATTCTATTTCTTTGTTTGTAAGTTTTTCAGTGTATTTTAGTTTATTATGGAGATAAAAAGAAGAAGAAGAAGAAATGTTAGAGAAGTTTTTTTTAAAAAAAATTCTATGTCATCCGATGACATGTCGCAATGAGAAGATGACACGTGGCGCAATCAGAATGTGACAAGTGATGCTTTTAGAAGCCGCAATTTGGACCAATGAGGTCACGACATGTGGCGAAGTTGGGGAAATTAGGCCACCAACTAAATTTTCAAGACTTTGGGGTGCAAAATGACCATTTTGCCCCTGATTTTTGTGCCTATAAATAGAAATCTTATTTTTATGATTTAATCCCCTATTTAGCTCCAATCTTCTCAATTTCTTTTGCAATTTATTTCTTTTATTATTGTCTTCATATTAGCATATTTTCCAGAGTTTTTAGAGTAATATTTCAAGTCTTTTTATTATATTTAGTAAAGAAATTATGTCTGAATAATTTCAATATTTCTAAGGAGTTTATATTTCAAATTTTCTTTCTAATATTTATAAATTTCATCTTATATTTATTAAATATGTATTGTGAGTAATTTTCTTTCGTTAGCAAGGATATGTGTTAAGTTATTAATAAATGGGATTATGAGATAATTTTCTTTGTACTTAATTTCTATTTGGATTTATTTAACTGGACTTATGGTCAATTTACCCGCCTAGTCTTGATTTATTTTGCTTTATGCACTTTAAATATCGCAAATGGATGGCCGAGCCACCTGTTAGTTTAATTTACTTTTATGTCTTTTATTTTCTGTATTATGGAAGGTCGAGCCTCCTAACTAATTTAATATATTTTTATGTATTTAATTCTTTTTTTTATGGAAGGCCAAGCCTCCATACTTTTAGTTTAATTTATTTAAATGGCCGGTTGAACCGCCTAATTTCTTTAGTTAATATAAATATAATGTTTCTTTCTATATATATGTGTATTTATTTAATATACTTATATATATTAATTGAATATTTATATAATTTCTGTTTTAACCAATATAATTGTGTGAATTAATTGGATTGATAATCTAGTTAATAAATGTGATTATATAGCTAGGATTATTAATCTTGTATTAATGATTCAAGTGGCATCTACTAGTTTAATTGAGTTGTAGCTCTTGAACTTAATTAAATTAGTAGGGGAATTATATAATTTAAATTATATATAATTAAGCTCATTGTTATATACAATTTAATGTTGGTGATGCCTTATTTGTTTAATGCAATTTGATTGAGCATCCTATACACGCTGGTTGGTAATGCTTTACCTTTAATTATTGCTAACAATCTCTTATCTTCCCAAGAAGAGAGGTTAGTTTTTGTGCTTAGGGACAACAAGACTGCCATCGGCTGGATTTTAGCTGACATTAAAGGTATTAGCCCATCAACATGCATGCACCGTATATTGTTAGAAGATGGAGCTAAGCCAATTAGAGAGTCACAAAGGAGACTAAACCCTCCTATGATGGAAGTAGTAAAAGCTGAAATTCTAAAACTTCTTGATGCTGGTGTCATCTACCTAATCATAGATTCACATTGGGTAAGTTCTGTACATGTTGTTCCAAAGAAAAGTGGAATAACTATTGTGGAAAACTCTGAAGGTGAGAAAGTTCCTACTAGAGTGCAAAACGGTTAGAGAGTCTGTATAGACTACAGGAAACTTAATGGATCAAATGTTAGAACGTCTATCTGGTCGTTCTCATTATTGTTTCCTTGATGGTTATTCTAGTTATTTTCAGATTGCTATTGCCCCAGAGGACCATGGCAAGACTACTTTTACATGCCCATTCGGTACTTATGCTTATAGAAGAATGCCTTTTGGTTTATGCAATGCACCTGCTACTTTTCAAAGATGCATGATGTCCTTATTTTCTGATTCTGTCATGAATATCATTGAAATTTTCATGGATGATTTTACTGTCTATGGAAATTCATTTGATTCAAGTTTAGAAAATTTGGAACTTGTGCTTAAATGGTGTGTTAAAACTAACCTTGTTCTCAATTATGAAAAATGTCATTTTATGGTAGAACAATGAATTGTTTTAGGGCACGTAGTTTCACCAAATGGACTAGATGTTGACAAAGCCAAGATTGATGTGATTAAATCTATTCCTTATCCTTCTACGGTAAGAGAGGTAAGATCCTTCTTAGGCCATGCTGGATTCTATAGAAGGTTTATTAAGGATTTCTCTAAAACTGTTCAACCTTTATGCAAGTTATTACAAAAAGAACATAAATTCAATTTTGATAAAGGTTGTAAACATGCATTTAAATTGTTAAAAGAGAAATTGATTTCATCACCTATCATTCAACCCCTTAATTGGAATTTTCCTTTTGAAATAATGTGTGATGCTAGTGACAAAGCGGTTGGAGCTGTTCTAGGTCAAAAAACATAAAAGTTCCTCATGTGATATATTATGCATCTAAATTACTTGATGATGCTCAATGCAATTATACCACAACTGAGAAGGAACTCTACTATGTTATTTTTGTTATAGAAAAATTTAGATCATATCTATTGGGAACAAAAGTAATTGTTTATTCATATCATGCAGCTTTAAAATACCTGTTAAAGAAGAAAGAGCTTAAACCAAGACTACTGTTTATTCACTAATGTGCAAAGTTTGTAAGGTAGAAGTACTTACTTCATCTTCAAGAGCCATAAGACAAGTGTTTGCAAACTCGGATTGATCGTTTTCTTCATTTTCACTTTCTTCTTGATTTGATGTGTATGTCAATCCTTTATGTGCAACTTCAAGTAATCTCCACATTTCATATGCGGAACTACAACCACTTACTCTATTGTATTAATCTAAATCAAGAGCACAACAAAGAATATTCATTGCAATAAAGTTTGAAGTCATTTTCTTTTTATCCTTCTTCATCAAACTCATTAAGAGTTTTCTCAACACTTCTTCCCTTTATAATCTTAGAGGGAACATAAGGACCATTTATAACAATATTCCATAAATCAAAATCAATGGAGGAAATATAAATATGAATTCTATATTTCCATAAAATGTAGTTATAGCCATTCAACAAAGGTGGTCTACTAGTAGAGTAACCCTCACTTGTGATATTGTTGTCTATATAAGCCATAAGATCTTTACTTCTAGGTGATTAAACCTCAAACAAGAAGACCTGCTCTGATACCAATTGAAAAACCTAAGAGGGGGGGGGGTGAATTAGGTTTTTATCCGATTTTTAAACCTAATTCAATAAAACACCTCTTTGACAACAAATATCAAACACTTGGTGTGCTAGTTGTGTGAGAAATAAAGTGTTCAAGTAAAATGCAGAAATTAGAGCATTGAACACAATGATTTATAGTGGTTCGGTTTATCCGACAAAACCTAATCCACTACCTTGAGTTACCTACTCAAGGATTTATCAAATCCCTTCAGTAATCAAATAAATGAGATTACAAAGAGGCTCACCCAATTCACCTTAGGGTTTTACAAATAACCTCTCAAACCAATCAAGGCTCACTCAACCCTTGAGTTTTACAACACAATCCTTGATTATACAATAATCCCATCACTCTCCTTAGTGAATCCTAACAATACAATACGATTCAAGGTTCACCCAAAGGTTTTACAAACAAACCTTGAATACAAAACAACCTACACAAGGCTCACCCTAACACTTAGGGTTTTATGCTACTTGCAACCTTGATACAATTACAATCAATAATAAAAGATAGAGAGTTTGATAGATATCACCTTAATGTGAAGATATATCAATTTGAATCACAATCACCTCTTTGAGTAATGGCTTGTCAAGATTGCTCAAAATTCACCTTTGAATGTAAAAACCCTTCTTGATTGATTTTAACAAGATTGATGTTTTGAAAAGGTTTTGGAATGTTTCTAAGATGTTATAGGATCAAGATATACAATGTTTTTGATCAAAAAATCTTCTTAGAAAGAATTTCAAAGGTTTTGGTATTTAATGGTTTGTTCCCAACGGTAAAAAATGAAGCTGTTGGAAATCTACTTAGGAAGTGCGGTCGACCGCATATCAAACTGGTCGTCCGCACCATTATCCGCTAGCTCACTGGACAACCACTGGATGATGATTTTTCATCCTCCGGTCGACCGGACTTCACCTGCGGTCGACCTCATGGTCGTCCACAGGTTGGCAGATGAACAAATTTGACAGCACATGCATCCACAAGATAAACTAACTTATGGACGATACCTGGACCACTTTAGGTCGACTGAAACATGTTCATTTGTGTATCAACAATACTCTAACACACAAATGATGATTTCAATCAACCATATAAGTTATGGTATCAATCCAACAAGAGTTTATGAACCATTTAAGTTTTGAAATCACGATGCATGGTTTTCGAAATACCAAAACATATTTTAACATATTAAAAACATTTTGAAATAACGTTTTAAGTTCATAGAGCAACCTTTAGAAACCATTACTCAATTAGAGGTAGAACTAGAGATATCAAAATATATAACTCAAAAACTATACCTCTAGTTCCTATCTAATCCAATAAAAGCTTGTCTTCAAATCTTGATAGTCTTGACTTGTATACTTCCTTGAAGACTTGAAATCTTGTTCTTGCATGGATTAAATCATGAATCCAAAAACTCTATCACTTGTACAAATAAGACATTAGTCCTCATCAATGTTTGTCATTAATCAAAATTACGACATTAAAAGTTTTAGGGCTTTCACCTATGTTAATTATTGGATTGCAAAAGAAAAGATGAAATATTACCATGACAAAAATATTTCAAGGAAAAATTTCAATATTGTGGATAAGGTTCTATTCTATAATTCTCGTCTGAGACTGTTTCCAGGAAAGCTAAAGCCAAGGTGGATTGACCCATTTGTTATCATTAATATATTTAATCACGGGTCAATGGAGGTAAAAAGTCTTCAAAGTGAACGGTCATCTCCTGAAACCTTTTCATGAAGGATTTGTCGGACAAATAATCGATTCCATTGCTTTTGAAGACCCACCACCATAAAGGAATTGAAACCTGTGCTCGTCGAGTCTAAGACGTTAAACATGGGCGCTATATGGGAGGCAACCCATCGCTTTCTTAAATACTTTTGAATTGTTTGATTTTCCTTTTTCACTATTTAGCTTGCAGAAATTGTTGAATACGCGTCTTCTCGGATACTGAAAGATGGCGTATTTAAGTTAATTAAATGTCCAACAGTGATTAAACACGGCTTTAAATAGCCTGCTTAATTCTTGAAAGAATCACCGGTCGACTAGACTTCTCAGAGTATCGTCCGCTGTATGTCCAGAACTCTCTGGAACACTTGCGGATGATGGAGCGGTCGACCGGACTTCTGAGCTCATTGTCCGCAGGTTGTCTAGAGTTCTCTGGAACATTTGCGGATGATGGTGCGGACGACCCTCCTGATTTTGCGATAGACCGCACTTCTCCTGAGTGGATACCAAATTGATTGAGTAAAAAGTCATTAGATGATATCAAATTGACTCTTGATTCGCATTCTAGTGGATACGTTCAAATGGAAATTCTCGGGTTATGGAAACAATTCAAAATTGAACAACTCCGTTACACTCTTCGGTATATGAATTTAAACGATCCAGATTGCTAGTTTTTAAGAAAGCTGGATGAGTAGCATACCCCCGACTCATAGAAGGTGTTTGAAACCGTTACTGGACGTAAAACCAGAGGAAGATGTGAGCCACAATTACAACTACTTGTTTTTATTTGTTTCTTCCTTGATTTGTTTTATTTGTTTGTTTTCTTTTTAGTGTGTAATAGAATCACTTTTGAAATCGTTACTATAGAAGGTTCATCAATCAGAAGTCTAAAAAACATCGTAATGTTTGGAGAAACGACCGTGGGTGCTACTGTTTCGCATCTAACTGCTGCTATCCAATTGGAAAGTGACGAAGCCTGTCGTATTACTCTCAAATTTAATACTAACAATTCCTATGTAGATATGGAAAGTAGGGATCGAATCCACAGAGATTTGTCAACTCTTAAATTAAAATCGTTAATCGAAAAATGTTTTGGGGGTTTTGGAATTTTGAGAATAAGGTAATGACAACAATTAAAATAAATATTTTTGAGGTTTTGGATTTTGTAAACATAATTAAAACGAAATTTGGAATACAAATGATATAAAAAACGTTAGCAATGAACTAGTATGAAGTTATATTTTTCATGGGATTAATCATAGATAGATACACTATTAAGTAGTTGGTTTTAGAATCCCGATCAGCTCAGACAGATTCCTATGCTTACAAAATAGATTAATCGCGATCAACTCAGACAGATTAATTTCTAATTTAATTAAACATCACTACCAACCAGCGTGTATATGATGCTCAATCAAATTGCATTAAACAAATAAGACATCACCAACATTAAATTGTATATAATAATCATCTTAATTATATACAATTGAAATTATATAATTCCCCTACTAATTTAATTAAGCCAAGAGTTGCAACTCAATTAAACTAGTAGATATTACTTGAATTATTAATACAAGATTAATAATCCTAGCTATATAATCACATTCATTAACTAGATTGTCAATCCAATTAATTCACACAATTATATTGGTTAAAACAGGAATTATATAAATACTTAATTAATATATATAAGTATATTAAATAAATACACACAAACATATATATATATATATATATAGAAATAAAGATTGGATTTATATTAACTAAATAAATTAGGCGGTTCAACCGGGCATTTATATAAATTAAACTAAAAGTATGGAGGCTCGGCCTTCCATTAAAAAAAGAATTAAAGACATAAAAATATATTAAACTAGTTAGGAGGCTCGGCCTTCCATAATACATAAAATAAAAGACATAAAAGTAAATTAAACTAATAGGTAGTTCGGCCATCCATTTGCGATATTTAAAGTGCATAAAGTAAAATAAATAAAGACTAGGCGGGTAAACGACCTTAAGTCCAGTTAAATAAAATAAAATTTATCATAATCTCATTTATTAATAACTTAACACATATTCTTGCTAACAAAAGAAAATTACTCACAATAAATATTTAATAAATATAAGATGAAATTTATAAACATTAGAAATAAAATTTGAAAGATAAACTCCCCAGAAATATTGAAATTATCCGGACATAATTTCTTTACTAAATATTACAAAAAGCCTTGAAATATTATTCTAAAAAATCTGGAAAATATACTAGTATGAAGACAATAATAAAATAAATAAATTGCAAAAGAAATGGAGAAGATTGGAGCTAAATTGGTGTCTAAATAATAAAAATAAACTTCCTATTTATAGTCACAAAAATCAGGGGTGGTGGCCTAATTTCCACAACATCGCCACATGTTGCGTCCTCATTGGTCCAAATTGCGGCTTTAGAAGTGCCACTTGTCACCTTCTGATTGCGCCACGTCATCGGATGACATAGATTTTTTTTTAAAAAAAAAATTTCTCCAACATTTCTTCTTCTTCTTTTTATCTCCGTAATAAACTAAAATACACTAAAAAACTTACAAACAAAAAAATAGAAGTGAAACGTGAAATATATCCATTAAATAACATAATTAACCGATTTTCAAACAAAATATAGTCATTAAATAATATAAAAATCAGTTAATTTATGAGTACATCAGGAATAGTACTAGCTCATCAAAAGATCGGTCTAGTATAGGGAGGAGGAAATGTTGGATTAATTGGAGAGGTTGCTCAAGCACACCAGTCATACCAAACACTTGTTCAGATTGAAACAAATCAGCCAAACAAAGTTCTCGCAGTAGGTGTAATTCCCACTCCTCTGAAACAAATATATGGCAAAACAATTGGACATGAGGTACAAATAAAATCATTTTATGAACGCATGACACTCATGTTGCATAACTGTGCTGATTTCATAGTCATACCAGGATGATTTGAGGTATTAGAATGCTTGTTCAATTTAACATTTTGGTTTAACATGAAACTGTACACTAAGCCAATTGGTCTTTTAAATGTTGATCACTACTTTGATGGTTTGTTAGCATTTCTTGACATAACTGTTACACATAAACTTCTATCTCCAGTAGCACGAAGAATAATTGTATCTGCACCCACAACCAAGGAGTTATTGGATGAATTAGTAACTTTTGTACCAGAGGTAGATCCAGAAGTACCTCCAATTAACTAGTCAATTTCCGGTAACAAGCGAAAAAGAGATTCACTGGATTTAGAGTTAAAGTTGTAAGTTTTTTTTAAAAAAAATAAATGTGTGCTATTTTCTTTTTTATTAAAAGATGTGAAATAATGTTGTTTTTAAAACTTTGTGTGTTTTTACATTGAGGACAATGTAATTCCCAAATATGGGGGGTGATTTGAGTAAAGAGTCAAGTGATTAATCTCATTTGATTCTTGATTCACACCTTTAAAAACATTGTTTTTAATAACATGTTATTTTGTTGAATAAATCATGCCTGTATTATAACTTTTTAAGATTTTAGGTAATTTTGAGTTAAATTTTTCAATCCTTTTATAATTGTACCCCTTTCTGTAAAAAACAAATTTTTGTAAATCAATTGAATATCTTAACAATTTGACAAAAACATTCTTATTTAACTAATGTGGCTAAATCTTTTATGTTATAAAATCCAGAGTTAAAAACATTAGTATTGTGATTTGATAATAATGAATGTTTACTATGTGTTTTAGTACATTTAAGGTGATTCTCTACACACTAGAACTTGTTCTTTCACATGCTTGAGACGAAATTTAATTAAGATCTTGGTTGATTTGGGGATGACATAAGGCCTTCTTTGATAGTTTGAGCCTTTTTGAACGAACCATACTTATATATATCCCTCGATCCTACGTTGAGCCAACATGTATGAATGGTTTCATTACCATTTAATTTCTTGATAAATAGCCTCGTTTATTACTTTTCTATCTAGATACTTTATTGAGAATGTATTAAACATGTGTTAATATGTATCGAAAAGTTATGAACACTATTGATAAAGGATTATGAGATATTGTCAAAAAAAAATCTATGTCATCCAATGACATGGCGCATTGAGAAGATGACACGTGACGCAATCAAAATGTGACAAGTGGCGTTTCTAGAAGTCGCAATTTGGACCAATGAGGACACGACATGTGGCGAAGTTGGGGAAATTAGGCCACCAACTAAATTTTCAAGACTTTGGGATGCAAAATGACCATTTTACCCCTGATTTTTGTGGCTATAAATAGGAAGCTTATTTTTATTATTTAGACACCAATTTAGCTCCAATCTTCTCCATTTCTTTTGCAATTTATTTATTTTATTATTGTCTTCATATTAGTATATTTTCCAAATTTTTTAGAATAATATTTCAAGGCTTTTTGTAATATTTAGTAAAGAAATTATGTACGGATAATTTCAATATTTCCGGGGAGTTTATCTTTCAAATTTTCTTTCTAATGTTTATAAATTTCATCTTATATTCATTAAATATGTATTGTGAGTAATTTTCTTTTATTAGCAAGGAGTTATTAAGAAATAGGATTATGAGAAAATTTTCTTTGTACTTAATTTATATTTGGATTTATTTAACTGGACTTATGGTCGGTTTACCCGCCTAGTCTTTATTTATTTTGTTTTATACACTTTAAATATCGCAAATGGATGGTCGAGCCACCTATTAGTTTAATTTACTTTTATGTTTTTTTATTTTTTGTATTATGGAAGGCCGAGCCCTCCTAACTAGTTTAATATATTTTTATGTCTTTAATTCTTTTTTTTTATGGAAGGTCGAGCCTCCATACTTTTAGTTTAATTTATTTAAATGGCCGTTTGAACTGCCTAATTTCTTTAGTTAATATAAATATAATCTTTCTTTCTATATATATATGTGTATTTATTTAATATACTTATATATATATATATATATTAATTGAGTATTTATATAATTCCTGTTTTAACCAATATAATTGTGTGAATTAATTGGATTAACAATCTAGTTAATAAATGTGATTATATAGCTAGGATTATTAATTTTGTATTAATGATTATATAGCTAGGATTATATATATTTTGTATTGAGTTGATCGAGATTAATGTATTTTGTAAAGATAGGAATTTGTCTGAGCTGATCCGGATTCTAAAACCAACTACTTAATAATGTATTTAACTATGATTAATCCCATGAAAAATATAACTTGATACTAGTTCTTTACTAACGCTTTTTATATCATTTATATTCCAAATTTCGTTTTAATTCTGTTTACAAAATCCAAAACCTCAAAAATATTTATTTTAATTGTTGTCATTACCTTATTCTCAAAATTCCAAAACCCCCAAAACCTTTTTTGATTAACAATTTTAATTTATGAGTTGATAAATCTCTGTGGATTCGATCTCTACTTTCCCTATCTAAATTTGAGAGCCGTACAACAGGCTTCGTCACTGGGTCAAATAGGACTTTTAAACTTGTAATGTTAAGCTCGGGATTTGGCTACAAACGAATGATATGAATATAAAAAATATATCAAGAGTTTAAATTGAGAATGAATTACCACCTCTTGATGAAAACCTTAACCATGATATCTCTTCATTTCATCTTCTTTTTCTCTTTTTTTTTTTATATTTTTGTTTTATTTGAAGAGATCATATAAATGGGCTTTTTACCTTTTGATTTTTGACAATATTTCGTAATCCTTTATCAGCAATGTTCATAACTTTTTCAATACAGATTAACACATGTTAATTACATTCTTAATAAAGTATCTGGATAGAAAATTAATAAACGAGGCTATTTATCAAAGAAATTAAATGGTAATGAAACCATTCATATATGTTGGCTCAAAATAGGATCGAGGAATGAAAAACCTAAGAGGGGGGGTGAATTAGGTTTTTATCCGATTTTTCAACCTAATTCAATAAAACACCTCTTTGACAACAAATATCAAACACTTGGTGTGCTAGTTGTGTGAGAAATAATGTGTTCAAATAAAATGCAGAAATTAGAGCATTGAACACAATGATTTATAGTGGTTCGGTTTATCCAACAAAACCTAATCCACTACCTTGAGTTACCTACTCAAGTATTTATCAAATCCCTTCACTAATCAAATAAATGAGATTACAAAAGAGGCTCACCCAAATCACCTTAGGGTTTTACAAATAACCTCTCAAACCAATCAAGGCTCACTCAACCCTTGAGTTTTACAACACAACCTTGATTATACAATAATCTCATCACTCTCATTAGTGAATCCTAACACAACAATTCAATTCAAGGTTCACCCAAAGGTTTTACAAACAGACCTTGAATACAAAACTACCTACACAAGACTCACCCTAACACTTAGGGTTTTATGCTACTTGCAACCTTGATACAATTACAATCAATAATAAAAGATAGAGAGTTTGATAGATATCACCTTAATGTGAAGATATATCAATTTGAATCACAATCACCTCTTTGAGTAATGGCTTGTCAAGATTGCTCAAAATACACCTTTGAATGTAAAAACCCTTCTTGATTGATTTTAACAAGATTGATGTTTTGAAAGGGTTTTGGAATGTTTCTAAGATGTTATAGGATCAAGATATATAATGTTTTTGCTCAAAAAATCTTCTTAGAAAGAATTTCAAAGGTTTTGGTATTTAAAGGTTTGTTCCTAACGGTCAAAAATAAAGCTGTTGGAAACCCACTCAGGAAGTGCGGTCGACCGCAAATCAGACTTGGTCGTCCGCACCATCATCCTCAAGCTCACTGGACAACCACCGGATGATGATTTTTCATCCTCCGGTCGACCGGACTTCACCTGCGGTCGACCTCACTTCACCTGCGGTCGACCTCATGGTCGTCCAGAGGTTGGCAGATGAACAAATTTGACAGCACATGCATCCACAAGATAAACTAACTTATGGACGATACCTAGACCCCTTTAGGTCGACTGAAATATGTTCATTTGTGTATCAACAATACTCTAACACACAAATGATGATTTCAATCAACCATATAAGTTATGGTATCAATCGAACAAGAGTTTATCAACCATTTAAGTTTTGAAATCAAGATGCATGGTTTTCGAAATACCAAAACATATTTTAACATATTAAAAACATTTTGAAAAAAACGTTTTAAGTTCATAGAGCAACCTTTAGAAACCATTACTCAATTAGAGGTAGAACTAGAGATATCAAAATATATAACTCTAAGACTATACCTCTAGTTCCTATCTAATCCAATAAAAGCTAGTCTTCAAATCTTGATAGTCTTGACTTGTATACTTCCTTGAAGACTTGAAATCCTGTTCTTGCATGGATTAAATCATGAATCCAAAAACTCTATCACTTGTACAAATAAGGCATTAGTCCTCATCAATGTTTGTCATTAATCAAAATTAAGACATTAAAAGCTTTAGGGCTTTCAATCTCCCCTTTTTTGATGATGACAAATATTGATGCAATGTGATAGGTAAAACAATTAAGTTCAAGGATTCAAAGTAAGGAAGAGTTTATAGAATATGTATCAAGCATTGTAAAATGCTCCCCCTTACAATATGCTAGGTATTTGTAAGATATCACATATAACATATAACCATTTAGTTGGATGATATCAAGAAATATATAGAATGTAACATTTTTCGAATAAATATTGGATCTCAAAATGAAAGTATTAATTGTAAGTATATGAGATCACTTCCTAGCTTATATAGGTTTAAAGAAGCCTATTTTTCCACCAACCTTCATATCCTCCTTCCTTCCAGAATTAATAACATATAGATAGGCTATAAAAACATTTATAAAGCTCCCCCTATCAATATGCATCAGTTTTGTAAAAATTTTGACAGAGTTTCCTTTGTAACTCTTATAAAAACCATTTTTTGCAACATAAACTCAACAATGCAAACATGAATGAAATATATCACATAAGGCCAACCCGACCATCAACACACAATTCCCATTCTCCTTCATTCTCAATAAATCAAAAACTTAGAAATACATAAATTTTAAACTAAGGATAGTCATACTTAACATTTAAAGTTATTTCTTCTTCTTCTTGGTTTTGATGAACGTGATTGTCAAGTGCACTTCAAATACTTCAAGTTCCTCAAACTCTCCCCTTTTGGACGTGTCTTCCCTTTTGTACCTATCCTTGATTTTCCTCAAAAATTATTGAACTCCAAGTATCATTCTTTAGATGGTTTCTCATCTTTGCATTGAATTCTCCCCTTTTGTTGTAAGTGTTCTTGATCTTCATCTTCCTGCAAAAGGTTAGTTTCCAAAAGAACACAACACAAATATAACTCCTAAACATTGCTATCAACACTTAGTTTTTCTCCCCCTTTGTCATCATTCAAAAAGAATGTGTATGAATGATTAAAATAAGGTCAAAAGCTTATAATAAGATCTCTCAATATACCAAGGAGTCATCATAGAGAAATAATCAAACCAATAAACTACATTACTTAAAATTATACGACATGAAGAGATCATAATGTAGCAGAAAACATATGAAAATAGTGCATTATGGATATAAAAAGAAAATGAAAGGTATAAAGATGATCCTCAAGTAGCCAAAACTAGAGTCCGAAGCTTAGGAAGCATAGACCTTATGAATGAGTGATCTCCGTAATGATAATATCATTAACTGGTAGATCATCAATAGAAGTAGTCATTACAGTAGTATCCTCTGAAATGATGGTAGAGGATGTATCAACAACAATAGATGGCTCAATACTACTTGATGACACAACAATAGGAGTAATAGGATTCTTTGTCATATATGTGGTCTTCTCATCAAAATGTGAAGAAATATCTATGTGGACTCCATATAATGCCTCAAGATGAGTAGATATATTGTCAACTTTGTGGTGAAGAAACTTTACTCTTGATTTCATGTTGAACAACTTCTTCTAACACATCTTGGATTTAGTATTAAACTTCTCAAAGATAATATCCATATTGTTTGAGAGATGCTCCAAATCATTCCACAAGACATCTTTTGTATGAGGAATAAAACCTATATTCCTCCTGCATCAAACATTTTCATTCACTTAGTTTCTTTCTAATAGAAGTATCAAAAGGAGTTTCCTTTTCCTTTTTCCTTTGATGTCTTCCCTTTCCTTATTCTTTCACTAGTGGAAGTATCAAGTGATTAGCTTCTTCTTGACCAATTCCTTTCTCATGAATGCTCTTTCAAATAATAATGAGTACATTTTCACCCATCAATCTTGCGATTTCGGATAAGACTTGGAGTAAATTTTCTTGAGATATTTTCTTTCTCAACTCCCAATCATCATTGAAACATAAGTCATGCACTATCTTGTATGCAACAAAATCACATTTATGAAGAAATCTCATGTCAACAACCTCAAGTAAAGATATTTCAAAATGTTTGAACACTCTTTAAAGCAACCTTCCATAAAGTAGGCTCTTTGCTACTTTCTTAGCCTTCTTAACAAAGAACGATATCCATAAGATAACCAAGATCTACTCATTTTCCTTTGAACATAATTAGCATAATAAACATGTGCAAATGAGTAATAGATGTCTTATGACCATCTATGAGTACAAATATAGTAGTGCACATAAGACAAAGTATATTATGTTCAAGACTAAAAACAATAGATTCCCTTTTTGCAAAATTCACAAAGGATTCTTTATTTGTAAAAGCATATTCAAAATCTTGAATGGAGAATGCATAATAATGGCAAATTTGGTGAGTAAAAAAAAAATGTAATCTCATCAATAGGAGCACTCAAAATATCATCCAAGTTATAGTAATTGAAATTTAAAACAATACCATATACTTTAGACACATAATATACAACTTGATATCCTTCAAGAATATTTTTCTCTAGCATAGCATTGAAGTATATAGTCATAGTACATAGGCTCATCATGCACAATAATATCATATCATCCTTCCTTAGCAAAATACTCCAAGATATTTTCAAAACGGAAACTTACTAGAATATATGATACTTTCAAGAATCACATTTCAAAGCTCGAGATAGTCATAGAATCAAATTTAATTCTCCTTACTTGTGAATAAGGTAGTGTTGCTCTTTTTCTTCTTTGGTACCATTTGAGATTTGGTTGAACCACCTTTTGATCCAATATGCTTATCCCTTGTTATTTCTTCTTTCGGACGATAGAATCAGTTTCTGCGGTTGACCGAACAATTTGATTGTTGTCGTCCGCAAGTTCTCTGCTTACTTTGCGATCGATGAGTAGTAATCTGCGGTCGACCGAAAATTTGATATTGGTCGTCCGCAAGTCCTCTGTCTACTTTGCGGTCGATGGCTTGTACCATACAGTCGACCTAAAATTTTCTCGAGGTCTTCCGCAAGTCCACTAGTCATTCTTCGGATGATACTCCCGTAAGATGCGGTCGACCGCACCTTCTTCAGGTGTCATTTGAAATTTCTTCTAAGCAACTTATAATCAACCAAGAATCGTTGTTTTGATAATTAAAAGAGCTATACAATGACAGACTCATTAGCAATTGTATATAAACACTCAATAGCTTTCTAAAACTAGAACCTTTTCTCAGCCAATGGATAAACACATCAATTTTAATAACAAAGATCACTCAAATATAATATCAACATAAATTTGAACAATTAAAATGTCATGCACTTTATTTTTAAAAATAGTGTAGTGTCTACCATTCCTCTAGTCAATCCTTTTTCAATAAGAAAGGTGCTAAGCCTTTCATACTAAGCTCTTGAAGCAAGTTTCAAACCATATAAAGCTTTTGAAAGTATGTAAACATGATTTTCAAAAGATTCATGCACAAAATCAGGAGGTTGTTCAACATAAAATACCTATTGGATGTAACAAATATAGAAATGCATTCTTAACATCCATTTGAAATAATTTAAAACCTATAAAATATGCAAATGCAGGTAATATTCTAATGGACTCTAACATAGTAATTGAGGCAAAAATCTCATCATAATCAATGCCCTCTTCTTGATTATATCTTTGAGCAACAAGTGTAGCCTTATTTCTAGTGACAAAGCCATGATCAACAAGTATGCTTCTAAAAATCCATTTTGTACCAATAATGATGTGATTTGAAGGTTTAGGTATAAGTTCCCAAACTTTGCTCCTTTCAAATTGATTTAGCTCTTCAAAGATGACAATGATCCAAAAATCATCACTAAGAGCCTCATCAATGTTCCTAGGTACTATATGAGATAATAATGCAAGATTATCAACACAAAATATAAAGTGTCTTCTTGTTCTTACCCCTTCATTGGGATTACCAATGAGTTGATCATTTGGATGATTATGGACGTATTTCCATTCCTTTGGAAGATCATGACTTGTCTCTCCTTCATGTGAGGTTGATTATTGAATGTCAATGATCTCTTCACTTTCATTCTTAGGTAGTGAATGATTTTCATTTGATTGAACAATATCTTTGTTCGTTGACTCAATAAATAGCTCTTGAAAATCACCTTCATTCTCATCTCTTGGCAAGTAAATATTAGACTCATCAAATACAACATGAATAGCTTCATCAATAACCATAGTTCTTTTATTGTAAACACAAAAAGCTTTTCTATTTTAAGAGTAGCCAAGGAACATACCTTCATCGGATTTCTTGTCAAACTTACCAAGATTGTCTTTGACATTTAGAATAAACCATTTACAACCAAACACTTTAAAGTAGGAAATGGAAGGAGTTTTGTCAAATATAAACTCATAAGGGGTTTTATTAACAAAGGATATAAGAAGCACTCTATTAACAATATAGCGAGAATTATTCATAAATTCAACCCAAAAATATTTTCACATAGTATGGAATATGCCATTTCTTGTAAAGTACGATTTTTCCTTTCATCAACACCATTTTGTTGAGGAACTTTTGCAATTGAAAAATTGTGAGATAAATCATTCTCATCACATAATTTTGTAAAAATACTATTGCAAAACTCTCTACCATTATCACTTCCAATGAAGATAAGTTTGCAACTAATGGTGTTTTGTACTTGTTTAAAGAGCTTGACAAAAGCTTCAAAAACTTCATCTTTACTCAACAAGAATAATATCCAAGTAAATCTATAAAAATCATCAACAGTCACATAGACATATAGTTTGCCACCAATTCTCATGGTTCTCATAGCACCAAATAAATCCATATGTACAAGTTCAAGAGGTTTTGAAGTAGAGACATTTTCTTTGATTTGAAAGAACTCTTGACTTGTTTACATGCATCACAAATATGATCTTTCTCAAAATTAATGTTAGGCAAACCTCTAACATACTAAAGTTTTGAAAAAATATGCAAAGTATATATGCTAACATGTCCTAATTTACAATGCCAAAGATATGCATCATCAACTTTCAAAGAAAGGCATATAACATTTTGTTCAACTAAATCATCAAAATAGATATCATACATATTTTCATTTCTTCACACTTGCAGATGATCATTCTTGAGCTTGCGGTCAACCAAAACTTTTCCTTGGATCGTCCGCAACCTTACTGTCCACTTAGTGGATGATCTATTTTTCCATGTGGTCAACCGAAACCTTCTCAAGGGTCGTCCACAAGTTCACCAGAACTACTAGTCTTTACTTAAAGAAAAAATCCACTTATATCATGATATTTAGGATAATCAGTGTTTGTGAGAAAAATTTGTAAGAGAATTATATCAAACAATATGACAAGACAACTCAATTATCACAATATGCAATTAACATGTTTCATGAGGAAATAATTTAGCATGAAGAGCATATAACAAATACAAAAACCAATTAGAAAATTAATTAAGTATTTGTATTGAAAACACTTTTCAACCACATATAGCATTATGATCTAATTTACATAATTCATAATCAAGAAATTCTTACTAAAGATTCAATCTCAAAAGAATGAATTTCTTCATGACCTTCATGAAGAACATTGTACCTTAGTATATCATATTTGATCAAGTGGATTGAGCAAATTCTCTTGACATGTTGTATTGCTCCTTCATGATCAACATATTGAGTTACCTACAAAGAAGATGAAACTTTTGGTATCCAAGTGACTTTGGATCCATGAGAATTAGTCGAATTTGTTTTAACAATCCAAATACTTTTTGCACCATTCTCGATTTTCTTCTTGGCATAACATATATTTACCTTATGGCCATACTTACCACAATAGGTACAACATATTCTTGATGACATATGAGTATGTGTGTGATGTGTATGATGTACTTTATGATGCACATGTAAGATATTCTTGTGTGATATATTTTTGTGTGTATGCCCATCATCATGTGTATCAATAAAACCAATACCTCTCTTATCATTAGAGAATCTTTGAGCACCAAGTAATTTATTTAAATTATCTCTACCACATGTGAGTTTATGTAAGCTAACACTTAAATAATCTATTCTCAACTTCATAACATCATAGTCATTCATCATGTCATTCAATTTCTTGTTTCTAATAACAAGATCATTATTAGCATTTTCAAGAAATTTCACCTTATCACATAAACCAATAATATTTTCATCAAGAGTCACTTTGGAAGAAAGCAATAAAGCATTTTCATCAAGTAATTTAGCATTTGCCAATAACAAATTTTCAACTTGACATTTCAAGAATTTATTCTTCTTGATGACTTTCTTCATTTCATAATAGAGATTAGCAATAAATTCATCTTGATCAAATATATCACAATTATCATTGCAATCATTTTCACTAGTGTGCAAAGTTTGTGAGGTAGAAGTACTTACTTCATCTTCAAGAGCCACAAGACAAGTGTTTGCAAACTCGGATTGATCGTTTTCTTCATTTTCACTTTCTTCTTGATTTGATGTGCATGTCAATCCTTCATGTGCAACTTCAAGTAATCTCCACATTTCATATGCGGAACTACAACCACTTACTCTATTGTATTCATCTAAATCAAGAGCACAACAAAGAATATTCATAGCAATAAAGATTGAAGTCATATTCTTTTTATCCTCTTCATCAAACTCATTAAGAGTTTTCTCAACACTTCTTCCCTTTATAATCTTATAGGGAACGTAACCACCATTTATAACAATATTCCATAAATCAAAATCAATGGAGGAAATATAAATATGAATTCTATCTTTCCATAAAGTGTAGTTATATCCATTCAACAAAGGTGGTCTACTAGTAGAGTAACCCTCACTTATGATATTGTTGTCTATATGAGCCATAAGATCTTTACTTCTAGGTGATTAAACCTTAAACAAGAAGACCTGCTCTGATACCAATTGAAAAACCTAAGGGGGGGGTGAATTAGGTTTTTATCCGATTTTTCAACCTAATTCAATAAAACACCTCTTTGACAACAAATATCAAACACTTGGTGTGCTAGTTGTGTGAGAAATAATGTGTTCAAATAAAATGCAGAAATTAGAGCATTGAACACAATGATTTATAATGGTTCGGTTTATCCAACAAAACCTAATCCACTACCTTGAGTTACCTACTCAAGGATTTATCAAATCCCTTCACTAATCAAATAAATGTGATTACAAAAGAGGCTCACCCAAATCACCTTAGGGTTTTACAAATAACCTCTCAAACCAATCAAGGCTCACTCAACCCTTGAGTTTTACAACACAACCTTGATTATACAATAATCCCACCACTCTCCTTAGTGAATCCTAACACAAAAATTCAATTCAAGGTTCACCCAAAGGTTTTACAAACAGACCTTGAATACAAAACAACCTACACAAGGCTCACCCTAACACTTAGGGTTTTATGCTACTTGCAACCTTGATACAATTACATTCAATAATAATAAGAAAGAGTTTGATAGATATCACCTTAATGTGAAGATATATCAATTTGAATCACAATCACCTCTTTGAGTAATGGCTTGTCAAGATTGCTCAAAATACACCTTTAAATGTAAAAACCCTTCTTGATTGATTTTAACAAGATTGATGTTTTGAAAGGGTTTTGGAATGTTTCTAAGATGTTATAGGATCAAGATATATAATGGTATTTAAAGGTTTGTTCCTAACGGTAAAAAATAAAGCTGTTGGAAACCCACTCAAGAAGTGCGGTCGACCGCAAATCAGACTTGGTCGTCCGCACCATCATCCTCAAGCTCACTGGACAACCACCGGATGATGATTTTTCATCCTCCGGTCGACCGGACTTCACCTGCGGTCGACCTCACTTCACCTGCGGTCGACTTCATGGTCGTCCAGAGGTTGGCAGATGAACAAATTTGACAGCACAATGCATCCACAAGATAAACTAACTTATGGACGATACCTGGACCCCTTTAGGTCGACTGAAACATGTTCATTTGTGTATCAACAATACTCTAACACACAAATGATGATTTCAATCAACCATATAAGTTATGGTATCAATCCAACAAGAGTTTATGAACCATTTAAGTTTTGAAATCAAGATGCATGGTTTTTGAAATACCAAAACATATTTTAACATATTAAAAACATTTTGAAAAAAACGTTTTAAGTTCATAGAGCAACCTTTAGAAACCATTACTCAATTAGAGGTAGAACTAGAGATATCAAAATATATAACTCTAAGACTATACCTCTAGTTCCTATCTAATCCAATAAAAACTAGTCTTCAAATCTTGATAGTCTTGACTTGTATACTTCCTTGAAGACTTGAAATCCTGTTCTTGCATGGATTAAATCATGAATCCAAAAACTCTATCACTTGTACAAATAAGACATTAGTCCTCATCAATGTTTGTCATTAATCAAAATTAAGACATTAAAAGCTTTAGGGCTTTCAAGGAATATATATATATATATATATATATATATATAAGTATGATTTGTTTAGAAAGGCTCAAACTATCAAAGAAGGTCTTATGTCATCCCAAATCTACCAAGATCTTATTTAAATTTCGTCTCAAGCATGTGAAAGAACAAGTTCTAGTGTGTAGAGAGTGACCTTAAATGTATTAAAACACATAGTAAACTTACATTATCATCAAATCACAATACTAATGTTTTTAACTCTGGGTTTCATAACATAAAAGATTTAGCCACATTAGTTAAATAAGAATATTTTTGTCAAATTGTTAAGATATTCAATTGATTTACGAAAATTTGTTTTCTACAGAAAGGGGTACAATTATAAAAGGATTGAAAAATTTAACACAAAATTACCTAACATCTTAAAAAGTTATAATACATGCATGATTTATTCAACAAAATAACAAGTTATTAAAAACCACCCCCCACACTTGGGAATCACATTGTCCTCAATGTAAAAACACACAAAGTTTTAAAAACAACATTGTTCCACAGCTTTTAATAAAAAGAAAATAACACACATTTATTTAAAAAGAAAAACTTACAACTTTAACTCTAAATCCACTGAATCTCTTTTTCGCTTGTTACCGGAAATTGACCAGTTAATTAGAGGTACTTCTGAATCTGTCTCTGGTACACAAGTTACTAATTCATCTAATAGCTCATTGGTTGTGGGTGCAGATACAATTATTCTTCGTGCTACTGGAGATAAAAGCTTATGTGTAACAGCAATGTCAAGAAATGCTAACAAACCATCAAAGTAGTGATCAACATTTAAAAGACCAATTGGTTTAGTGTGCAGTTTCACAGTAATACCTCATATCCTCCTGGTATGACTATGAAAGCATCACAGTTATGTAACATGAGTGTCATGCGTTCATAAAATGATTTTGTTTGTACCTCATGTCCAATTGTTTTGCCATATATTTGTTTCAGAGGAGTGAGAATTACACATACCGCGAGAACTTTGTTTGGCTGATTTGTTTCAATCTGAACAAGTGTTTGGTATGACTGGTGTGCTCGAGCAACCTCTCCAATTAATCCAGCATTTCCTCCTCCGTATACTAGACTGACCTTTCGATGAGCTAGTACTCTTCCCAATTGGATAGCAGCAGTTAGATGCGAAACAGTAGCACCCACGGTCGTTTCTCAAAACACTGCAATGTTTGTTAGACTTCTGATTGATGAACCTTCCATAGTAACGACTTCAAAAGTGATTCTATAACACACTAAAAAGAAAACAAACAAATAAAACAAATCAAAGAAGAAACAAATAAAAACAAGTAGTTGTGATTGTGGCTCACATCTTCCTCTGGTTTTACGTCCAGTAACGGTTTCAAACACCTTCTATGAGTCGGGGGTATGCTGTTCATCTAGCTTTCTTAAAATCTGGCAAGTAGGATCATTTAAATTCAAATACCGAAGATTGTACCGCAGTTGTTCAATTTTGAATTGTTTCCATAACCCGAGAATTTCCATTTGAACATATCCACTAGAATGCGAATCAAGATTTAGTTTGATATCATCTAATTACTTTTTACTTAGTCCATTCTTAATGAAAGTAATTTTGTCTTCCCGATTATTGGATAAATACCCAAGTGAACGACAATTGGCATCACAGTTCCATCTAGCACATTTATAACAGACTCTTATTCTTTTATCTCTTTGTTTCTTTGCATAACTACTCATCCCCAACCCAGGTAGACGTTTGGGAAAAGCTGGATGTTCACCACTAATTCGGACCTTAGCTTCAATTATCCACCTAATATCCTCAGGCATTCCAATGGATACTAGTAATTTCATACGCTTCAATCTCATAAGATAGATTTTTCTCAAATAATTAATTGGGAGCAATGGATAATATCTTCTCATTTTCATTAATGAATCATCCATTATGTAACAAAGAGATAGAAAGAAAGAAGGGATGGAAAGACAAAAAAAAAATGTAAAAAGGAAAGAAATACCTTGCAGATGGAATTTACTCTTTGAAAGGAAATTAGCAGAAATCGTTTGGTGATTCTTTCAACAATTAAGCAAGCTATTTAAAGCCGTGTTTAATCACTGTTGGGCATTTAATTAACTTAAATACGCCATCTTTCAGTATCCGAGAAGATGCGTATTCAACAATTTCTGCTAGGTCTGCAAGCTAAAAAGTGAAACAGGAAAATCAAACAATTCAAAAGTATTTAAGAAAGCGATGTGAATGCTCTAAAGCTTTTAATGTCTTAATTTTGATTAAATGACAAACATTGATAAGAACTAATGGCTTAATTGTATTAGTGTTGGTCTTTTAGGATTCATATATCTAATCCATGTAAGATCGAAGTTTCAAGTCTTTAGGAAAGAGAGTTTGGTGTCAAGCGTTGAAGATAAGCAATTTATGGATTAGATAGGATCTAGAGGTGTAGTGTTATTTCTTTATATATCTATTAGATGTGTGTAGGTCTACCCCTATGACTAATGAGTTCTATAGGTTGCTCAATAAAAGTGAAATGTTTTTCAAAATGAATTTCATTTAGATAAAACATGAGTTGGGTGTTTGAAATGATTTTCAAAATAAATGTGATTATGAGATAATTTTCTTTGTACTTAATTTCTATTTGGATTTATTTAACTAGACTTATAGTCAGTTTACCCGCCTAGTCTTTATTTATTTTGTTTTATGCACTTTAAATATCACAAATGGATGGCCGAGCCACCTATTAGTTTAATTTACTTTTATATCTTTTATTTTCTGTATTATGGAAGGCCGAGCCTTCTAACTAGTTTAATATATTTTTATGTCTTTAATTCTTTTTTTTAATGGAAGGCCGAGCCTCCATACTTTTAGTTTAATTTCTTTAAATGGCCGGTTGAACCGCCTAATTTATTTAGTTAATATAAATCCAATTTTTCTTTCTATATATATATGTGTGTGTATTTATTTAATATACTTATATATATATATATATATATTAATTGAATATTTATATAATTCCTATTTTAACCAATATAATTGTGTGAATTAATTGGATTGACAATCTAGTTAATAAATGTGATTCTATAGCTAGGATTATTAATCTTGTATTAATGATTCAAGTAGCATCTACTAGTTTAATTGAGTTGCAGCTCTTGGCTTAATTAAATTAGTAGCGGAATTATATAATTTAAATTGTATATAATTAAGCTGATTGTTATATACAATTTAATGTTGGTGATGCCTTATTTGTTTAATGCAATTTTGAAAGCCTTAAAGCTTTTAATATCTTAATTTTGATTAAATGACAAACATTGATAAGGACTAATGGCTTTATTGTATTAGTGATGATCTTTTAGGATTCATATATCTAATCCATGCAAGATCAAAGTTTCAAATATTCAGGAAAGAGCTTTTGATGTCAAGCTTTGAAGATAAGCGTTTCTGGATTAGATAGGATCTAGAGGTGTAGCTTTATTTCTTTATTTATTTTTAGATATCTCTAGGTCTATCCCTTTGAGTAATGAGTTCTATAGGTTGCTCAATAAAAGTGAAATGATTTTCAAAATGTATTTCATTTAGATAAAACATGAGTTGGGTATTTGAAATGATTTTCAAAATACATGCACATACTTCAAAATTCATAAAATATAGTTTGCAAACTCTTAGAGTTGTTTGGAAACTTGTTCTGCATAGTTTTAATGCATTTGTGGTCGACCTAACAAAAGTGTGGACGACCACAGATCATGCGGTCGACCAGACCTCTCAGAGTATCATCCGCTGTATGTCCAGAGTTCTCTGGAGTACTTGCGGTCGACCGGAATTCTGAGCTCATCGTCCGCAGGCTGTCCAGAGTTTTCTGGAACATTTGCGGATGATGGTGCGGACGACCCTCCTAATTTGCGGTCGACCGCACTTCTCCTGAGTGGGATTCAAACAACCATTTTTATGACCGTTGGTGCATAACATATAAATACCCAATCGTTTAAAAAACTCAAAAACACTACTTTTTGAGCAAAAATCTGATCCTAACACTTCATAGAACCTCTGGAGATTATTTTGAAACCAAATCTTAACATTCATATTGTGAAATTCATCAAAGTGAGATTTATACAAAATCATTGGGGTTCTTGAGCAACTTACAAGAAAACATTACTCAAAGAGGTATTTATGCTTTACATTGATATATCTTCACATTAAGGTGATTTCATATATCAAACTCTTCTTATTCATATCTTGATTGATTTGTTCAAGGTTGCATTGAGCTTAAAACTCTAAGGGTTAGAGTGAGCCTTGAACCATAGAAAACTGTGTTTGTGTTAAGAGCATCTTTTTCATTAATTGTTGTAATAGAGATAGGTGTGTAGACAAGGTTATATTGTAAAACTCAAAGTGTTGAGTGAACCTTGGTTGGTTAAGAGGTTTGTGTTGTAAAACCATAAGGGAATTGGGTGAGCCTCTATTGTATTCTCTCTTACTATATTAGCGAAAGATTTTGTGAAATCATTGAGTAGATAGCTCAAGGTAGTGGATTAGGTTTTGTTGGATAAACCGAACCACTATAAATCTTTGTGTTCATTGCTTTTTTTCTTGAACTCATCATTTCATACTTTGGTTGAACACCAAGTGTTTGATATTTGTTATCTTAGAAAACTTGTTTATTTTAAAAGAGGAAAAATCGGTTAAAACCTAATTCACCCCCCCCCCCTCTTAGGTTTTTCAATTGGTATCAGAGCGGGTCTTCTTGTTGATAAGGCTTAACATCCTTGAAGCAAAGATTATATGGCTCATCTAGATAACACTATGATGGTAGAAGGTTACTCTACTACTAGACCTCCTTTGTTGAATGACACAAACTATAATTTCTGGAAAAATAGAGTTTGAATCTATATATCTTCTCTAAACTATGAATTATGGAATATTGTTGAAAATGGACCCTATGTACCTTTTAAAGTTGTTGATGGTATCAAGATTGATAGAATATCTGAGGAATTTGATGATGAAGATAAAAAGAAAATGACCCTTAATTTTCTTGCCATGAACACTCTTACTTGTGCACTTGATATGAATGAGTATAATAGGGTAAGATGTTGTGAATCTGCACATAAAATGTGGAGACTACTTGAAGTGACTCATGAAGGTACAAACCAAGTAAAGGAAACAAAACTTGGTATGCTTGCAAGGGAGTATGAACTTTTCACTATGAAATCAAATGAAAACATCACTGATATGTTTACTCGCTTTACTAACATTATTAACGGTTTAAAAGTGTTTAGCAAGTCTTATTCTATAGGAGAACAAAATATGAAAATACTCAATGCTTTACCAAAGGCTTGGGAAGGCAAAACTACTGCTATGTTGGAAACTCATGATTTGAAGAAGAAACCAGTTGAAGAGCTTATTGGATCACTTCTCACTCATGAGATTAGGATGAAGTGGTTGAATGATCAAGAAGTGGAAGACAAAGGGAAAAGAGGAATTGCTCTCAAAGCTAAAGAGAACAACAAAAATGAATCTTCCAGTGATAAGGAAGAAATGGATGATGAGGAAATAGCTCTTGTCATGAAGAACTTCAAGAAAATGTTCAAAAAGGGACATTTCAACAAATTCAAAAAGAAGCCATCGACATCTACAAATAACAACTCAAAGCAATGCTATGAATGCGGAAGTCCAAATCACTTCAAGACGGACTGTCCAAAATTAAGAGAGAAAGAAAAGAAGTACAAGTCCAAGAACAAGAAAGGACTTGCTTGCACTTGGGATCAAGAAGGAAGTGAAGATGAAGAACAAACTGAACATGCAAATGTTTGTTTCATGGCCATTGAAGATGAGGTAAATACTTCAAAAACTCCTTCTTTAGTTGACAGTGAAAGTGATGATGATATTTGTGACATGTTTGATAGAGATGAATTTATCTCCAATCTCTATAAGGAAATGAAAAAGATTATATAAAAAAAACAAAGTCTTGAAATGTCAAGTAAAGAAGCTATCATTAGATAATACTAGGCTCATTGATGAAAATGCCTTGTTAACTTCTACAAAGATTTTTCTTGATGAGAATGTTATTGGTTTAAATGATAAGGTGAAATTTCTTGAGAATGCTAATTTCTAGAAACAAGAAGTTGGATGATATGATAGTGATTATGATGCCATGAAAGTTAGAATGAGTGATTTAAGTGCTAGATTGCAAAAACTTACATGTGGTAGGGACAATTTGAACAAACTACTTGGTATGCAAAGACTCACTCATGATAAGAGAGGTCTTGGTTTTGATGATAGTCTCACACACACATGAGAGTTTATCTCACTCACATATGTCACATACACATAAGAGAGTATCTCATGCATATCATTCACACGTCTATACTTCTTCAAAAATATGTTGTACTTATTGTGGTAAAAATGGTCACAAAGTGACTAGATGTTATGTGAAGAAAAAGATTGAGAATGGTGCTAAAAGCACTTGGGTAGTTAAAAGAACTAACCCCAATGGACCCAAGAGAATTTGGGTACCAAAAGGCTTATTAACATCTTTGGTGTAGGTATGTTTTCAATTGAAAACAAAGGAGAAAAAATGGTTTCTTGACAGTGGATGCTCAAGACACATGACTGGAAATGCATCCATACTTAATGATGTCAAACCAAGGGATGAAGGATTTGTGATTTTCGGTGACAAAAAGAAAGGGAAAATCATTGGCATTGGCAATGTTGGTAAAAGTACTTCTCCCTTTATTAAAAATGTTCTTCTTATTGATAATCTCAAATATAATTTGCTTAGTATTAGTCAATTATGTGATAATGGTTATAAGGTTATTTTCAAGAAGGATTCATGTTTAATTATTGATGATTGCTCTAACAAAATTGTTTTTGTTGGAAATAGAAATGGAAATATGTATGATCTTTACTTTGATGATTTAGTTGAACAAGATGTTAAATGCCTTGCTTTGAAAGATGATGATGCATATCTTTGGCATCGTAGATTAGGACATGTGAGCATGGATACTTTGCATAACTTATCTAAACATGAATATGTTAGAGGATTGCCTGCCATTCATTTTGAAAAAGATCGTGTTTGTGATGCATGTCAATATGGTAAACAAGTCAAGAGTTCTTTTAAACCTAAGAAGATTGTTTCAACCTCAAAACCTCTTGAACTTGTTCATATGGATTTATTTGGTCCTATGAGGACAAATGAGCCTTGGTGGAAAATTGTATGCTTATGTGATAGTTGATGACTTCTCTAGATTTACTTGGGTATTATTCTTGTTGGGCAAAGATGAAGCTTTTGGAGCTTTTGTCAAGCTTTTTAAACAAGTACAAAACACCATAGGTTGCAAACTCATCTCGATTAGAAGTGATAATGGTAGAGAATTGACGAAACCTGTCGTGCGGCTCTCAAATTTAAACCTAACAATTCCTATGTAGATAGGGAAAGTAGGGATCGAATCCACAGAGATTTGTCAACTCTTAAATTAAAATCATTAATTGGAAAGGGTTTTGGGGGGTTTTTGGTATTTTGAGAATAGAATTAAAAAGGAATTTGAAATATAAATGATATAAAAAAAACGTTAGCAAGGAATTAGTATCAAGTTATATTTTTCATGGGATTAATCATAGATAAAGACATTATTAAGTAATTGGTTTTAGAATCCCGATCAGCTCAGACAGATTAATCTCTAATTTAATTAAACACCACTACCAACCAGCGTGTATAGGATGTTCAATCAAATTGCATTAAGTAAATAAGGCATCACCAACATTAAATTGTATATAACAATCAGCTTAATTATATACAATTTAAATTATATAATTCCACTACTAATTTAATTAAGCCAAGAGCTGCAACTCAATTAAATTAGTAGATGCCACTTGAATCATTAATACAAGATTAATAATCCTAGCTATATAATCACGTTTATTAATTGGATTGTCAATCCAATTAATTCACATAATTATATTAATTAAAACAGGAATTACATAAATACTTAATTAATATATAGATATAAGTATATTAAATAAATATACAAATATATATATATATATATAAAGAAAGATTGGATTTATATTAACTAAACAAATTAGGCGGTTCAACCGGCCATTTAAATAAATTAAACTAAAAGTATGGAGGCTCGGCCTTCCATAAGAAAAGAAAATAAAAGACATAAAGTAAATTAAACTAATAGGTGGCTCGGCCATCCATTTGCGATATTTAAAGTGCATAAAGAAAAATAAATAAAGACTAGGCGGGTAAACCGACCATAAGTCCAGTTAAATAAATCCAACTAGAAATTAAGTATAAAGAAAATTATCTCATAATCCCATTTATTAATAACTTAACACATATCCTTACTAACAAAAGGAAATTACTCACAATCCATATTTAATAAATATAAGATGAAATTTATAAACATTCGAACGAAAATTTGAAAGAAATACTCCTCGAAAATATTGAAATTATCCGGACAGAATTTCTTTACTAAATTTTACAAAAAGACTTGAAAAACTATTCTAAAAATTCTAAAAATTAATATGAAGATAATAATAAAAGAAAGAAATTACAAAAGAAATGAAGAAGATTGGAGCTAAATTGGTATCTAAAATGAGAAATGAAGCTAGCATATTTATAGGGAAATTTCTAGGGGTAAAATGGTCATTTTGACCTCCGGTACTGTAGCAGGTTGACTTGTTGACTTTGACCAGCCGACGGACACTGTTCATGACGTAAGCAGTGACGTCATCATCGACGGTGGTACTATTCACCGGAGTTACTGTTCATTTTTTTTTTCTTCTTCATCTTCATCTTCATCTTCATTTCTTCTTCTTCTTTTTATCTCCAAAATGTACTAGAATACACTGAAAAACTTATAACACAAAGAAATAGAAAGGAAATGTGAAATATATCCATTAAATGACACAATTAACCGATTTTTAAACAAAATATAGTCATTAAGTAGTATAAAAATCAGTTAATTTATGTGTACATCAAGAATTTTGCAATATTAGCTTCACTAAACTGTGTGTTGAGAATGGAATTTCTCACAATTTTTCTGTTGTTAAAACTCCTCAACAAAATGGTGTTGTTGAGAGGAAAAAATCGTACTTTACAGGAAATGGCTCGTTCTATGCTATGTGAAAATAATTTGCCAAAGTACTTTTGGGCTGAAGCTGTAAACACCTCTTGCTACATTATAAATAGAGTGCTTCTTAGACCTCTTGTGAAGAAAACCCCCTATGAACTTATGTTTGACAAAACTCCTTCTATTTCTTACTTCAAGGTTTTTGGTTGTAAATGTTTTGTTTTAAATGTCAAAGATAATCTTGGTAAATTTGATAAGAAATCCGATAAAGGTATATTTCTTGGCTATTCTTCAATAAGAAAAGCTTATTGTGTGTATAATAAGAGAACTATGATTATTGAAGAAGTTATTCATGTTATTTTTGATGAATCTAACATCTATTTGCCAAGAGATGAGATTGAAGGTGACATTCAAGAAATACCCTTGAAGTCAATGAATAAGGATGTTGTTCAAACAAATGAAAATCCTTCAACATCAAAGGATGAGAATGGAGAAGTCTTTGAAAATCAAGAATCTATCTCACTTGAAGAAGGAACAAAGTGTGATCTTCCAAAAGAATGGAAATATGTTCACAACCATCCAAAGGATCAAATCATTGGTGATCCAAATGAAGGGGTAAGAACTAGAAGACATTTTATAAATTTTGTTGATGATTTTGCATTATTATCTCATATAGAACCTAGGAACATTGATGAAGCTCTTAATGATGATTTTTGGATTATTGCCATGCAAGATGAGTTAAATCAATTTGAAAGGAGCAAAGTATGGGAACTTGTACCTAGACCTTCAAATCTTACTATTATTGGTACAAAATGGGTTTTTAGAAACAAACTTGATGAACATGGTATTGTGACTAGAAATAAGGCTAGACTTGTTGCTCAAGGATATAATCAGGAAGAAGGTATTGATTATGATGAGACTTTTGCTCCAGTGGCTAGATTAGAGTCCATTAGAATGTTACTTGCATTTGTTTTCTTTAAAGGCTTTAAATTATTTCAAATGGATGTCAAAAGTGCTTTCTTAAATGGTTTCATTCAAGAGGAAGTGTATGTTGAACAACCTCCTGGTTTTATTCATGAATCATATGTAAATCATGTGTACAAGCTTTCCAAAGCCTTATATGGTTTAAAGCAAGCACCAAGAGCTTGGTATGATAGACTTAGCAATTTTCTTATTGAAAAAGGTTTTTTCTAGAGGTATAGTTGATACTACTCTCTTTATTAAAAATAAAGCACATGATATTTTGATTGTTCAAATATATGTTGATGATATTATTTTTGGAGCTACTAATGAAAATATGTGCAAAGATTTCTCTAAGACAATGCAGGATGAATTTGAAATGAGCATGATGGGTGAGTTGACATTCTTCCTTGGATTACAAATTAAGCAAGCAAAGGAAGGTACTTTCATTAACCAAGCCAAGTACACAAAAGAATTACTGAAAAGGTTTGAAATGGCTGATTCAAAGGAGAATGATACTCCTATGGCCACATCTATTAAATTAGACAAAGATGAGAATAGTAAGATGGTTGACCAAACTACATACAGAGGTATGATTGGTAGTCTCTTGTATTTAACTGCTAGTAGACCTGATATTATGTTCTCTGTTTGTCTATGTGCTAGATTTCAATCATCCCCTAGAGAATCTCATTTAATTGCTGTGAAACGTATTCTTAGATACTTAAAGGGGACTATAGATTTTGGTTTGTGGTATCCTAAATCCATGTCTTTTGAGCTAGAAGCATTTACTGATGCAGATTATGCCGGTTGTCAAGTAGAACGTAAGAGTACTAGTGGTCACTGTCAATTTCTTGGTTACTCTTTAGTTTCTTGGTATAGTAAGAAACAAGCTTGTGTCTCTCTCTCTACCATTGAAGCTGAATACATTTCTGCTGGTAGTTGTTGTGCACAAGTTTTATGGATGAAAACCACCTTGCAAGATTATGGCTTGAACTTTGATTATATCACTATAAACTGTGATAATACTAGTGCCATAAATCTGACAAAGAATCCTATACAACATGCAAAATCTAAGCATATAGATATTAAACATCATTTTTTGCGTGATCATGTTTTAAAAGGTGTTATTGCTCTTGAGTTTGTTCCTACGGATGATCAATTAGCTGATATTTTTACAAAGCCTTTGGCTGAGAAAATGTTTTGCTTACTTAGAAAACTTTTGGGTATTGGTACTTTTGATTTATAACTTATGCGTTTTTGTGAAGTCTGTCAAATATATGTTTTTTTTTGCATTGTTTGGATAACACCATTGGCAGGTACGGTCGACCGCAAGCTAGAAAACAATCGTCCATAGAACAGACAGTGGACTTGCGGATGATCATGACAGGATGACCGGTCGACCGCAGATTCAAAACATCGACCGGAAAGGTTCCAGAGAATTTGCGGACAACTCAAATTAAAACTTCCGATCGAACTCAAATTAAATGTATCGACCGCAAATGTTCCCGAGTAACAAAAATCAAGGTGCGGACGATACTGTGGACGATGATCCGGTCGACCTCACATCTGTGGACTGTTACAAATATGCCTCTTTCGGACGCAACACTTCATCTTCCAATCATCCCCACCTCTTCATTTATCAGCCGCAACTCTTCAAATTCTTATAACCCACGAACAATCCACCATAAATACACTTCATTTCTTCTCCAATTCATACATTCATCCTACATATCCTTGTTTGCTGCATTTGAAAACCCTAGAAATGGCAAAAACTCAAAGTGACAAGGGCAAAACACAAATTGTTCAAGATGTTCCAAAGAAGAAGAGAACCATGCAAGCTTCTTCTCAACTCTTCAGGAGCAAGCATCATGAGGATCGTTACAATGATTACCTCAAGAATCGCCAAGTAATTTCTAGGAGCACCATTGATAGGTATGAATTTCCTTTGATAGAATTCTTACCTATATGGCTTGGCAAGGATGGGATAGTATAATTGATCATGAAGAATCCTTGTATACTGATCTTGTATATCAGTTTTATGCTAATCTCGAAGAGGTGTTAGAAAAAGAGGAAGAGATGACTATAAGGACTTTTTTTGTTTCAAGGGTAAATGGGATAGATATACAATTTACTTCCATTGGTTTAAATGAAATCTTAGAGATACCTATAGATGGGGTTGAGTACTTTAATACTCATCACAGAATAAATCATAAGGATTTTTCTGCTGAGGGTTTTGAGAAGATGTTCACTCAAGGAAACTCTTTTGTAAACTTAGTCAAGAGAGAGGCCAATGTGTTTAGTTTTGAGCATCGTATTCTTCATCATATGTGCACTAACATCTTCATCCCCACTGAAGGCCATAAAACTACTGTCACGTTTATGCATATGTTTCTTATGTATTTGTTGGTGAAGAGAATCCGGATGGATTTTGGTTACATAATGGCACACCACATGATGGCTACCATTGAGAAGGGCAAAGGTGTTCCGAAAAGCTTACCCTATGGACGGTTATTAACCAAAGTCTTCCGCCATTTCAACGTCCTATTTCCAGAACTGAAGGGGACAAAATATGTGCCTAAGTTCAACTTTGCTTCTTTTAAAAGAATGCAAGCGTTATGTCTCAATGGTACATGGGACTTGAAGAAAAATATGACTCCGAAAGATCATTGTGGCAACAAAAGGAGAAACAGCAAGGCTGATGGGAAAGAACCACCGATAACTCTTCATGAATGAAGCGATTTTCTGGCGATTTTGTTGAAGGTGAAGACTCACAAGGTGTGAAAAGACCACTTCATCTAGATGAGAAGAAGATATTCCTCCTGAGGCTCCAGATTTGAAGAAGGCAAAAAGGTAAACAAAAGTTGGAGAGCAAGACGTATCCACTCCACAACCTGCATCTTGGGGTGCCCTGGAAGAAATTTCTTCTCAGATTGGCTCGATGTTCAGCACGTTTGACAATCATTTCAAAACACTTCACTCCAAGATCGACGACCTG
>SRSM01000059.1:85000-106580 GCA_019593545.1 Apocynum venetum | reverse complement strand
TGACCCAACAACTACTCCGCCCCATCAAGTCGAGATTCCGATGCCGGGCCCAATAACGAGCGGAACGGGGCCAACTAAACATTCGTTCGAGTGGCATCCCATGCCCTCGACTCGGAGCCAAGAAGGGCAGGAAATGGAGCCGTGAAGGCATCTCTTGAAAGGAAGACAGGACCTTGCTCATAGCAATCATCTCCCATCCTTTCTCCGATTCCCAGGCGTTCTTTTGAGATCAAAGATGGAAAGTGAACCCAGGTCGGTCGATGTTATTCCGTAAGATAAGATCAATGGTCGAAAGACCACAGCACTGGTCAGTGCAAGCCAAAATGGACTAAAGTAAAAGTTTCCGACGAGTTGAAACTCAGGCTCGAGCAGAACTCTAGCAGGATCAAAGCCGTTAACTCACGAGCGAAGCCAGTAGCTAGACTTGCCAAGGGCGTGCCGATCAGAATGGCTGCCAGGCTATACTATACATAGAAAATCCGCAGGAACTCTTGTGCTTAATACTTTTAAAGTAAGTATGGGCTGCACATGCAGCAAGAATGTGCTGCCCAACAAAAGAGTAACCGCCCCAAAGCAAAGACTCCCATGAAAGCTGAGAGCAGTTCAATCCGATATTTGCATTTTTTTTATATGAAAATTTCAAGCTTTTAAGACTGTATTTATCCTGAATTCGATGAAGCTAATAGCGTAAAGAAAGAATGAAATGAAGGGGAAAGGTGCGATTCATCAACAAAGGGATAGGGATAAGGATTCGCAGGTGGGGTCTAGCAGTCAAGTCAAGAAGAAATCCACAAAAGAACCCAGCTTCATTTCATAGGGGGTTGCCCCAGTATGTGTATTTAAACGACACTTTATACAGAAAGTCTTATGACCAGCGGTGGCTGAGATGTTTGTCTAGTAATGAAGCAAGGCAGGCTATGTACAAAATTCAGGGGTGTGTGGTGCCCCGGCCACATCCTTTGAAATGGAATGCTTGTTTTGAACAGCCAGAGATTTCTATTTTGAGACGTGCCAAGAACAGGAAAAGGTACTTTTTATTCTACTGTAGCTAAGAGGGGATTCTTTCGAACGGGGGGATATGCCCGCTTTCTATCTTACACTATACGAAATTCCTAGCTTACTAGCCCAAGCCTGCCCCTTCCCTTCTATTGAGACTATAGCCCTTGAATCTTGTATAGAGCATGGAATTCTTCTTGCCCAAGGCTCACTTCATCCTAAGTCAGACTTTCTTTCGGATGGCACATTCTTACCTAAGGAATTTTGCGCCTGTTACTGTTAATGGGAGACCCTTCTTTGCCGGGTACTTCTCCTTCATCCCTTGCCTTGTTTTGGCCACTCAATTTTCTTAATTAAGCTTTCCTCTCCCCTCTCTCTAACTAGAAAGCGCTTTAGCTTCGCTTCGGGGAGCTCCTTAGTTATTGTTCTGCCGTTTGTGACCCAACCCATAGCCAATTCAAACTAAGAGAAGAAGGACCGGCTACTGCCTTGGCTTCAAAGCTAAAAGCAGCAATTTGGATTATATACGTTACTACCTTCCAAAACTCCACGGATTCCACTCAAGCAATACGGTAAGGGAGTTTTCTATTAATATAATAGTAATGGGATTTATCTCATTTCGCTCTTTCGCGCTTGGTCTTTCTACCTTTTCTTAAGGCGCGTACTTTCCTTAGCCCTCGTAAAGACTCATTTCTTGATACAGAAGGCAAGTGTCATCCTATCCTAATTCAAAGGGAATTTCTGGAGGTGGAGTGAATGCGTCTTGTAAAAGGAGTGGATATAATGGTAATGGTCGTCTTTCTCCCATCTATTCTAATTGTCTTTCTGGAATAGGCCTAATCGCTTTCTATGAAGAAAGACTATCAATATGGAAATAAATTCTTTGAAAGATCTAGAGCGGAAGATCGACCTCTTTTGAGAAGAAAGTTTAGGGTTAGCCTCGCCCACTTTAAAGACTAGGTACCCGTAGACTAGTGTAGCCTACTCATTGTCAGAGCAAGCCTTCCCTATGCAATGGTGCTTTCTAGTTCATATCTGCACCTACATTAGTTTTCAAATTTCCCCTATTTTTTTTTATCATAGTAATCAATAACCATATCATACCGAGCCTGCTAAGCGGGAAAGGGGGGCGAAATCAAACTCAGGAATGAACCAAGAAGGGCATATCTTCCTGAAAAAAATGCTATTCTGAATCTGACCACGAAACTGAGCAATAAGTCCCGATAGTGGGTGGTGTATTTGGAGATCCAAAAGTTCTGTTTTTATGGGCAGGGGTATAGCTCAAAAGGAGAAGTCTTTCGCTGTGACTAAGGATAGACAGGACTCTCGGTTCGTCTGAGCCTGAGTCGAAGACTTCGGATCCTGCATCTGCTTCAGTTAATTAGGTGAAAATGTGCCTTAAATGCAGTTTTGATCCTAATCCTAGCTAGTCATCATCCGAAGTTGAGGCATTCAAGAACTTTCTGATGGAAATATAAAAAAAATTATTTTACTTTACCTACATCATCTGAGATGAAGGAATTACCTACTTAAGATTCAGATGCCTATGTTGCTGCTGATGTGGAGAAATTGGTACAAGCCTACTCGTGATGTTCCTTGCCTGTTTCGCTATAGGAAGTGCTTTTTTCATTGGCCTCAGCAGTAGGTCACCCCCTCAAGCTCGATGAGCCAACATCCACGCTTTCAAGGCCTAGTGTTGCTAGGGTTTGCGTGGAAGTTTACCTCTTGAAGGATCTGCAAAAGCGTGTGTGGATTGGTGTTGACGATTCTTACTTTTATCAGACTGTTACCTACGACGATTCACCTGCTTATTGTGTTAACTGCAAGAAGATTAGTCATTCAAGTTCGCAATGCCGCAAACAGGCACAAAATAAACCTGTGCTAATAGTGATGATACAATTCGAATGCAGCAACCGGAGGGCTCTCTCCTTTTTGCATTAGTGTTTATGTCTTAATAGAAAGAGGCTGGTCTTGCCGGGTCTTTCTCGCTTTGAGCCTGGTCTGGTAAGTAAGGACTTTGCCTGGTATTGACTGATCGCGTCTTGTCTGCTATTTAAGGAGCGAAGCGATTCAAGCCAGTAGCTTTTCCTTCTGATTAGAAGGGCATAAGAAGCAATAGTTGAGAGCGAAAGCACTTCCGGGCTTAGGCCTTACTCGAGGATAATTAAATTCACGATTGTTGAATAAGCCGTGATTGCTAACATATGTAATTTAAAGAGAGTGCCCAGTGGGGGATAAGCTTTTCTCTCTTCCCTAGAGGGCTTACTTGGCTTAAAGATAAAATTTGTTTAATAAGATTGGATAAGACTCTAGAGGTGAATCGTCTTCTTGTCTTCGTACCGACTTGTAGCAATTGAATCTGAATCTGCAATTATTGACTCAGCGGGAGCTAATATAGATTTTTTCGTAGCGAGTGTGCCTAGTTTCTTTCTCGGAATAGCTATCTAAACTAAAGTACCCTAAGGCATTAAACCTACTACGGTACCAGAGTCAATATGATCTCCACCAGACATACGTAACGCTTTTGCTAGTACGCGGAAGTGGATACCATGATTCTTCTGTCTATCAAAAACTACGTGCATTGCACGGTGGATGTGAAGAAGTAGGCCATTATCTCGGCAATAATGAGCCAAGCTCTTGCAGTGAATCCCCCTGTTAAGTAGTCATGCATTATGATAGGAACTCCCAATTCTCTAGCAAATACATATCTTTTGATCATTTCTTCGCATGTACCTGCAGTAGCATTCAAGTAATGCCCTTTGATTTCACCGGTTTCAGCCTGTGCTTTATAAAATAGCTTCGGCACAAAATAAGAAACGATCTCTCCGGGAGTTCACGTTTTCATCATCTTTGGTAAAATAAAGTCCACCACGAAGACATTAATAAACTGCCCTACCGTAGTTTTTAGCGGATAACCCAAATTTAGGTTTAATAGTACATCCCAACAGGGGACAACCATATTTGTTCAAATTATCTCTCTCAACCTGGATGCCATGAGGCGGGCCTTGGAAAGTTTTAATATAAGCCGGAGGGATTCGCAAATCTTCCAGCCGTAGAGCGCGTAGGGCTTTGAACCCAAATACATTACCTACAATGGAAGTCAACATGTTAGTAACAGACCCTTCTTCAAAAAGGTCTAAGGGGTAAGCTACATAAGCAATAGATGGATCTTCTTCTCCTAGTCCTACTACTTACCTTCGAGTTTAGTTCCTAAATCTAACTTAAATTGTAAGAAAAGGGATTCTATTAGGCATATCAACCGTCCTATCTTCTCCTAGCTCTAGCTTCTAAGCAAATTATCTTTTATCTTTCATTGTAAAAAATTCCTCACTTAAAAGAGAGATTAAGAGGAAAAATCTGCTACTACTCTACTCCCCTTAGTCTTGAACTAATGGAAAAGGGTAAGAAGTCAGACTAGGAGAAGTAGTTATCTTTATGTTAGTGTAAAGTCGTATAGTAAACTCTTTCATTTGACATTAGAGAGAAGAGTAAGAGAATAGGCTCTGTTATAAAGAAGGTTTTTGAGTCAAGCAGTCAGACCCAAGTTCAATAAAATGAGCCAAAGGTGGTCAGCCTCTAGTAGAGTCAGCGTAGATGTAATAACCGATCTGGAATTCCTTTCTGTTAAGGCTTCCCTTATAACTAGAATAGTAAGTTTAGGGAAGAGTTTTCTCGAATAAGTTTTCAAGAAGGGCGAATAAGCTTAGCTTGAGGGTTAAAGGCGGAAATCCCCGTTCTAAAGAGATTAGGAAAAAGATTCACCCCAGAGAATAGCCTAGAGAAGAAGTCCCGAGTATAATAGTGAAAGGTGGGTGCCACCTGTCTTTCTTTCAATAGTAAGCGGAGATGGCACTAGTCTTTCTATATTGATTGTTTTGACGGTTTCATCTGAGTTCTACAGGATTCTATATCCATTGTCAATCTCCAAACGGCTGCTTTGAAGCATCTGGTATTGCTTCGCCATTAGGTTATCCTTCCGCTTATTGGAGCGGCAAATTCCTAGGCGATTTCCTGCCGCGAAGAGTAGGTTGTCGTCAATGTCGAGAAATCTGCTGAATTTTTCTAGTTTATCCTAAATGCCCTCGGGTTCATGCTGGAGAATTTTCCAAGTCACTGAGTTCGGTAAATTCCTTTGCCAGAGGCCTCTCTCTTTTGTTCTTTTGCGCGCCAAGCCGGTCAATGTATAGGGGACCGGACCGCTAAGGGAGTCCTCACCTCAAATTCTTAAGACTCAAGATGCAACTTACGGCCGTCTCCTCTATAGCTATAGGGGTTCGAGCTGGTACAGAATACCCATCCTTAGAGCTTGATGCTGGCAACCCTTACCCTCTTTCAAGGTTGCCGCTTAGCTTAATTGGCTGATGATGGGGAAGAGTCTTGGTACGCTTTCGATGTATAAAATTGCGAGTATGTCGGGCTAGTAGTCTGATATTGGCTTCAGTTGGAGTTCATGCTTGACCGGTGTATATCACACTATTTCGGTCTCGCTTTCTGTTCTGATTGAAGTCTTTGAAGTAGGTTATGGGCTTGCAGGTGTGAAATCCTTCCTTAGCCTTCTCTTCTCCTGTTGAGCCCTACCTATAACCTACACTCTCGACAGTACAAGCAGAAGGATGCGCTTGCTAACTAAGAGACTAGCTCTTCAGATCGTTAAATAGTTAACTCCTTCTAATATAAATAGAAGCATAAAAAAAAATAGCCCTAGGAATGTTAGACCTTTAGCTTGAAAGCAAAGAAAAAGTCCTTAGTGAGGGCTCGAAGAGGAAAGAAAACAATGAGACAACTTATAATATACAAGCCCGAAGGACTAAGAGGTAGAAGGAAAGGAAATCTCCACTGGATATAAGCCAACTAGATCTCAAACTCTTCCAACTATAACTGGCTCTCAGGGTAAAAGAACTAAAAAAAGATCCCTCCAACTGGCATTCCGCGCTTGTCGGTTCTGTCTGGCTTGCTTGCCTTATATAATATATATAATATAAGCAAAAAAGAGTTAATAACTAAGTCTTAAAGTTCTTATACTTTGAGTTCTTCTTTATAAAGAAAGGTTCTACGAAGGAACGAAGGAAGGCTGGTTAATGAACCCTCTTCGCCGACAATGCTAGTTCGATTGGATGCGTTATTTCGACGAGCCCCTTAAGGGAAAGAGAAGTGGGATATCGCTAAATTGAGTATACCTCTAGAAATATCAATTCCGATTGAATGGACATCTTCAGATATAGGAAGAAAAGAAAAGAGCCGAGCATAGGGGAATGCCAACCACCCGGAAGAGATGAGCGAGGGGCGATAAAGCTTTTCCTTGAGACTGATAGTAAGCACCAGCGGGAGAACCAGAGCAGAGGAAAGCACAACCTACACATCGTTTGACCTTCTCCGGTCTGTGATGGAAGCAATTCCTTTCTTCCCGGCTGTACTTCTTAGTTTGTGTTCAGCGCTTTCTTTGCTCTAAAGGGAGTCCTTTATTCATATCATATATAGTAGAGTACTTTCTCTTGCCATAATACCATGTTCTTCTGGAACATCCCAGTACTCTTTCTAGCCGATATAAGACATTGGCCGATACCAAGAAGTAAAAGCCGGAGGAATTTCTTTTCTGACATAACTATACGAAATTTCTTTGATCGATGCCTTGATCCCAATCCCTGGAGCGAAAGAATCCGGTAATATATCCTCTGGTTTAGCTCCACCTCTGAGAAATCTTTAGTCCTCAGTCTCTACTGCCCTTTCACTCCAGTTTACCGTAGCAACTACAGCAAGCTGCCTAGCTCACTGGCTCGTCTGACTAGCTCGCTTACTTTTACTCATCAGCCTAGCTCTAACAAGCCAACACTCCGTTCCTAGTTTCGCTACCCTGCTTTACCTGGTGAGATAGCTTTCTTAAGGATTGGCTGTCCTACTTACCATGCTTTCCATGCCATGTGCTTCCTCCAAGACTTGAAAAGGGGCAGCCCTATATTATATAGTAAGTTTCTTTTGGTTAGAAATTCAATAAGAGAAGAAAAATCGTAGCGTAGTCCTCCGGGGGATTGGTCCTAGCTACTTATTTCCGCTACGCCCCTCCTTGCCTAAGAGTTCTTGCTGCTTTCCACTTGAAAGAGTTCACGATCTGATCTATGGAGTGTTAACCCTACCCCCGGGGGACGGCTAAGAATGTAATGTCCATTAAAAGGAGCGGACCGAGAGGGGTCGTTTTTCAAGCACGAATCGAACGATCTAAAGGGGTTGTGCAATAGTAGACGAAGAGGACAAGGCAAGCCGCTTGAAGGGAAGGAAGCAGAAGGGGATTCAATAAGAGAGGAAACTGTGGCACTGATTTGCTACTTTAGGTCGTGCTGCTACTCCCTTTATTGCTAGAGTATCTTCCTTTCTTGCTTGTCTTGATTCTCCGGATGGAAACCCTAAGCTTTCCACGAGACAGAAGGGAATACCCTCATAGATAACTTTTGCTACGTAAACGAAGGCCCAAAGCTGGAGACTGAGTTTCAATCGCTTTCGGAGCTCTTTCTCTAGACTACCCCAAGCACCCTCAGATTGACTTGACGGTGGGAACTCTGCCCACGTCTTCTCTCATAGCTTTCGACACAGACCTTGACAAAGAAATACCAAAAGACGCACCTGAAGAGATATACTCCTCAAAGTAGGCCAGACAGCGATTTTATTACTGAGAAAGCAAGCTTTCACGAATCCATAGCAGCCACTGCCTTGCTTCCTTGACCGTCTTCCAAAGCTTGAATTCTCGGCATCAATGCAATAACTCCTGCCCGGCTTGGCACACTCAACCGCTAATCAAAAGGAGGAACTCGGAACTCGCTGGGCATGCTTTCAAGCCTTTGACTGCTAACGGGCTAACGCCTTGATTGAGTTTTTTCGATAAAGGACAACTGCTCCCAAGAAGAATCAACTCAGAGTAGGACTCAAAGGAAGAGATCTTCCCGGGCTTCTTCTCCCTTCTATGATGAACTTTCTTCACTTCAGCTTGCTAGCGCTTGGCTTACTTTGACTATCAGAGAGAGGAATAGACATCTCTGAGGTGCTACCAGTAGGTTGTCATTGAGACCTTTATTGAAACCCCTTTTTTAGATCTTTAAAACAAGCCTACTGTGGCATTTCGTGATTGAGTTCTCATGCCTACTCTCATCTGAGAAGGAGATAGCCAGACGGGAACCTTTCTTAGCGCTTAGATAGATGGTAGTGAAGAGCAGATGAACTAGACCAGACAACTCGATGGAAAGGATAAAGCCAAAACTCTTGCTCTTATCCATAGGTGGCCGTGATCGATCAAACGGATGCGCCGCCACTGCTTTCTAGAATTCTTATATATATATACGAAGAAAGAGAAAGAAGCAATTCCCCCTTCAAGGGGCCATTACACAATGCAAGAGCAAATGAGAAAGCAATGCCCCTTAGCCACTCGGGGTGATCCACTACTTACCACTCAACTCAAGCTAAAGCAAAGGCACCTTACTAGCACGATGCGGGGTATGGTGCTAAACCCGGACAAGGCAATTTCCCCTGACTTTGACCAATGACCAATGGTTCGACACCCGAAAAAGCCAGCTCCTCGATATCCTTCAACGGGAGGAACTGAAATCACTCAAGTAAACCCCTTAGCCGAATCAAAGAAACTGGGAAATGGTTATCCACTTGGAACATCATAGACTGGCTCCACGACACCGGCAGACGGAAAGAAAGGTCGGTTCCCTAAAAGCTTGGCCAAGAAAGCCAGTGCCAGCTAATGAGACATGCCATCCATCCATAGTCCTACTTCTATTGGATCGAGAATTGATTCGACGTTCTTCTAAATGGATGTCTTAAATGCAGAAGTTAAGAAAAGCAAAAAGGTAAAGAACTAGAGCAGGAAGGGACAAAACAAAAGGGAGCGAAGTCACTTCTAGCTTCTTTCTCTTGCCCAGGCCAGGAGTTAATGCAAAGGCAAAGGCCTTCTTCTCGCAACAGACGGTTCGATCAAAGAGTGCAGCTGGCTAAGCCGCATCTTCTGCTTTAGTTTTAGCGCGAGTGCTTGAAAGTGACTGTCTTCACTTAGTCCCAAGAGAGGGAAAAATTATCTTCCGTCACTAGCCATTGCTCTAGATGCTCTTGTCTCGAAGAGTAATAGTCATATGCCGATCTTCATGCCATCCTCATTACTAGCTCTGACGACTAGTCCTCCGCTAATAAAATACCTGCAAACAACCCCTCCGAAACAGGGCATTCGTCGTAAGCCCTTTCCTCTTATCTGTTGTTATCTTACCTGCTCCTCGAACAATTGAATCAATAGTCTAAGATAGACCATGCACACGCACAGAAGAAGAAGATGCCATAGAATCTGCTGTGGGAAGAGAAGACCACGTAGCCTTGCTATGCAAAAGGAATGGATTTCACTCTTTAGGGAGTGACCCGAGGGTGATATCATAAGCAGTTGTCGGAATAACTGGTAATATCATCGGTAAGAATTAAGCAAATTTCTCCTCTTTTTTTTTTCATTCACTCTACATGGATTCTCTTTCTATCTTACCACATAGTGAGAAAGCTCAACTTCGGTAATGGAGGTCCGGCAAAGTCTGCTTCATCGATCACTGGCGAAAATTCTAAAGCCAGGGAAAGGCCCAACGGAAGAGGGGGAGGAGCGACAAGCGGATGACAGCTCGGGCCATCGCAAGGCCCGGACCCGGCAGCTCGTAGGAAAGAATCGGAGAAGCCAGCCGAAAAGAAAGCCTACTACAGGAGAAGAGGTGCCAATCCTTACAGATATCTGCGTGTATCCAACCACCAGGCTGCCCTCTGGTGGAACGTCACCACAGGAAGGAGAGTATAAGAGGTTTTACCCAAGGATCCCACCCTATCCAACCTCACATTTCCGCCAAGGGGTGAAGCTCAGCAGTTACGGCGGCGGAGGAGAGGAGAGGTCGCCGTGCCGGGAAGGCTACTCCAGAGATTCTTTTAGCAGCCGGAGCAGATGGGAATGGAATCCAATCCTTATTTCCGTCCCATCGGGAGAAACCCCCGGATAGTAGGATAGGACGCGAAATTACCAGTCCTACTCATTCCTGTCCAACTAACTACAAAAAACCATTCATACTCATTCGGAAAACACTGACAACGAAGATAGGCCATCAAAAATGGAAAGAAAATGCGCTTAGGCAAAGACCAGGCAGGAACAAATAGAGAAACTGCGCTCAATGAACACTCAATCTTACACTGACAGCTGCTCCGAAAAAGACTACAGCGAGCATTGAGAGAAAAGAGATGGCTTTCCATCTTATGAAGAGAAGCAGGAGCGAAGCAGCTCGACTGAAAGGAGAGGAGCGAAAGGAGGAGCGAGATTTGACTACTAGAAGAGAAGACAAGGCAGATAATTGATTAAAGAATGTTCATTTTCTAAGTAAGAAAGCCGAAAAGAAGAAGAACGAAGAAGGGGTGCCACTACACGGTAAGTAATAGAAGATGGAGCAAAGAGTATGCTGTAGCTTGGCACCTCCTTATGCTAAGTAAGATCCAAAGTGAAGTCCCATTCAATGATTTAGCTGTAGATGCGGAATCATTAGTAAGGGCATGGCTTAAGCCAGCTAGGGCTTTAGCTTCGCTCTTCATCTTTCTTTTTCGGAATTGGCTTTGAAGGAAAGGACTTCTTTATTTTAACATAACTCTTTCGAGATGCCAAGAATCTCACTCTTTTCGGAGCGGTAGGGAGTGCCGCTTACATTCTTTTTGAGTGATTCCCCGGCAAGGAGCATAGCCTTATTTTCTTTTTCTCGATGCGAAGCGCTAAAGCCCTAGGGAGGATACTTTCCTTCCCCCTTAAACAATGGCTACTTTTAAAGCTCCCCTCGCTCCACTAGATGAGATGATGTCCAGCTAAAAGATCCCCTCCTTCTTCTTAGGAAAGGAAGCAAGTCAGCTCTTAAGTCCGCCTCTAAGTCCGCTTCACAGTCAGCTTCCGAGTCAACGAGAATAGGCAAGGGTATTATGGTCTTCATCTCAGGCATACGAAATGGTAACCAGGCGGAAGTCTTTCAAATCCTCCAAGTGAGACGATCTAAAGCCTGCGGAAGATGCCTATTCATTGATTTTTTATTAATGGAGTAGTCTCTCTCCGTGCCTTCGTTTCATCTTCCTATTCATACTAACCACTAGTAGAGCGAGGCTCCGAAGGAGCAGTGACGAGTAACCATAGGGCGAGGGTAACCGGAGGGGTAGTTGCCTAGTAGCCAGCTGACTTACGAGTACCAGCAGCACTGACGGTTACGCTTTCCTTATGCCGATTCTTATTTCTAACAAGAGAAGGCTCTGCAATTGCCTGCTCCTTTGACACCCGCTCCTATTCCTATTATGACGATTGCGAGAAGCTCGAGTAGGACAAAAGTAAGAAGGAACGGGAAGGCACGTACGGGACGGAAGTCAGACTTGGCTTTAGTAGAGAGGGATGAAATCGATTCCTTTGCTCTGGCGTTGGAGGGACTCCGTCTTGCGTTCCCCTTTTTATCCCGTGGACATTCGTAGTGGGGCATCTTTTTCGTTCATTCCTCCTTAGCCGGAGGGCACTCTTTCCCGTCGCTTGAGAGCTTTCAGTTTAAGAAGGTGATCCATAATCAATGGAATTTGATGCTGCTTCGAAGATGCTGTTTCCCTAACGAGTCCCCTATACATCCTGATCGCTCTAGGCTGTCTTGTAAGACTTCCCCTACATAGTAACAAGGGATCCACTAAGCCTTCCAACGAGTTGGGGATTCACCCTCTCTTCCGGCCATAGCCGTCTACGCAGACCCTTAGAATGCAAATCCATACAAGGAATGGCTTCTCACTTTCCATCCATGAACTCTTACTAGTTCACATTTATGAATGCTCAGATTATACCTCATGGATGCTGGGCCTTTTAGAAGGGGCCGTGGCAGCTGGCGAGACCCCTTATTTAGGCACATCAAACCAATCCCCCTTCCCGTTCTAACGCTTAATCCGTTACAGCAACTGAAAAGATAGAAGAATGAAATGCGCATACAAGCTCGCTTTAGGTGGGAACTCAAGCCATTCTACTTCGGGACAATGGGAAACTAGTCTCATGGCTGCATGCTCTTCTTCCCGATCCCGATTTCCGAGTTATATAGCCTGGATGGGAGCTGCAGTTCAAATACCTCTTATGAGTAGAGCTCCTTGTTCTATTTGAGTAGCTTGGTTTGGTACCGAGAATTGAATGATTTGATTCTCACCCTCACCTCAGATATAGATTTCAGGAATGGCAGGAGAAGGTAAGATCTATCATCTATCTCGCTATAGGACATTCGGTCAGTCTTCAATAAGAGAAGAAAGAGCCCTTAACGGCCTTCCTCGGTCAAAGTCATTTCTTTTCCTTCCAAGGTCAGTACCTTCTCCAAAAGCCTTTTCTGCGGAGCGGAGGCCCCCGCTTGACACAGAATATGCGATAGATATCAACCCCTTCAAAGTAAAGGAGGGGAAGCTAGGAAGGAGTGAAATACTAAAGTATCCCATCTTTTAAGATGAGAGATGTTCACACCGGAGCGAGGAAGCCATTGTCATTGGCTGAAGAAGCGTAGATAAGAAGCACAGCATTCTTTTGATAATTCCGATTAGCGGATGAAATAAGATACATGATAATATAGGCCTAAAGCCGCGTCTGCAATCAGAGAAGGAGGTCAAGCCCTCGAAGCTAGCGAAGTAGTTATTGGAATGCTTGTTCCCTCAGAGAAGAGAACGAAAAGGAAGCGGTGCTACCAATTTGCATTATCTGAAGTTGACTTTCTTGAGATAGACTGATTGTTGACACTAACGACTGCATTTGTGATTCAATTAGCTCCTTCTAGAGGAAAGCCCCTTTAAAGTGAAAAACCAAGATGCGAATGTGCTTAACCGGAGTGGCTATTCCTGGGTCGTAGTATAAAACCAATTAAAGATCGATGCCCAAGGAGTCCATTTAGCCCTTATATGTCTGAATTGTATTTGAGTAGCCTGGACGAGTAGAGCACGCTTATTTATTTATACGGCGCCTTCGCCTTTAGCTAGATTAAATCATAGTACATACCGACTCCAACTCCAAGTTGGAGGTAGACGTGGGTCAGACCCATCTCTGTAGACTACCACGAACTGGTATGGGCCATGTCAAAATGCCAGTATAACCTGTTCCCTCGGCGGGGTAGAGCCCTGTCTAGAAAAGACAGCCTAAATTGAAAGTCACTTTTTTTTTAAAGGAAAGCTACTTTAAGATAAGAAGAAAACCGAGGGGTTTCGTCTGTCGAATAGTTACCCAGGAAAGCAAGATGCTATGGAAGGAGGGAAACCCGCTAACTACAATTTCATAGTTACCTTAGCCCGGTAAACCCGACACCTATGAGGATATCCGGGGCATTCTCCTCACTTTCGGGAGAAATGCTTGATAGCTCATCTGCTGCCCTTCTCTTGCTCGGGCGATAGAAGCACACTCCAGAGACCTGCCCGCTTAGTGACATAAACAAAGAAGCTCCCTGGGGCAAGGAAAGTTAGCCACCTTGCTGAGATCGCCTGATCGGTTCATGGAATGGAGTTAGGAGAGGCAACAAGAGAAAGCAGAAGTGCTAGTTCGGAGTGGAGGAATAGAGGAAAGGAGGTCGGCCAGGCAATCCGGGTCGACGCAGTTGAGCTATAATCTATCTTCTGGCTTTCCCTTCTTGGAGTTGGATAATAAGTCCACAGCTTTCAGTCAGATAGTCTGTAGTAGAGTGCCCGAGTCGGGGGTCTGCCCTGGAGATCCACTATTTTGTGTGCTCCAACAGAGAATGCCTAAGCTTTTGTAAGGCGAACATGAGAGCTAGACATGTTTTATCTATTGGAGTGTACTTGAATTCTGCTCCAACTAAAGTCCGAGCTCACGAGTAAGCGCTTTCAACTCTTACTGGAATCCGTCCACTCAGGTCGGTCCCTTACCAAAGGGCCACTTCGTTCACTTGTCTTTAGGCACTCCAAAGGCATAATCAAAAGATAGACTGATCACCAATTCAACTGCCATTCCAGAGGCTTCTAGAATTCCTTCTTTAGCACTTGAAGCCAATCAACGTATGTAGTAAAACTGCCTCAGTGACCAGGAAGGACAGTCGTCTGCTAATTGAAGATGGACATGCATAAGACTGCAAGTAAGGGGGTACATAGAGATGTGTGTAAGGACCAGAACTGCAATTTATCAAGACCTCCATCCCCGTTACCAAAGGACACGAAGATAGGCGTTCATGAACTAGCCAATGCCTGCGCACCGATGAAGGATCCCAGCCCTCAGGGCCAAGGGTGAGACAAGTCTTATGCTTATCTCCTCCGACACAATTCTACCAGCTGTTCAGTGTGGAGGAGAAACAGGAGTCAACTCTGGCGAATCCACAACCATTCTCTACACTTCGCATAAATATATATATGTTGGTACTCAGGCATTCGAACTTGCATTGTCTGTGCTCAATTAATTTGAGGGTTTTCACATAGGTGGATATTTTGCAATCCGGTCCTTGCAGCCCAAGGAGTGGGTCTTTGGTGATGTGCCTATTCTACGTTTGTTGCAAGGCAGGCTGTTATGAAAACCTCGATTTTCCTTTTGCATTATAATATGAATGCCGCGCAGGTCATAGATTGCTGACAGATGACGCGCGGAAGATCAATGAAGCCATGCCCTGGTGGTACTTCCCCAGTCTCTTTTCGGTAATATCCCTTACTATGACCCTCCTAATACTCGAAAAGTCTAAACCCCTGCCCTTGGGAAAATATGATAGATCTTTCTATTTTCTCAGGCACTAATTTTAGGGCGGGTCCACCCGACCATTGCCCAGGCTTACTTTCGGCCCGGCAGTTTTACTGGCAACTTGTGCGATTACGAACAGGTATTCCTTCTAAAGCGACTCACGAATATACTCCACGTCGATTTCTTCAAAGAAGATTCATTTCAATACGCTAACTATGTAGTGCAGATCTTAATCCCTCTGAATGAGTCCAACGGGTATCTTTGTATTCTGGACATGAAGCTGTACCAAGTTAAAATATGCTAGACTCTAAATTCGGAAAGGACAAGAGCACGTAGGGAAGGGCAAGTTGACCGACTGGTACAGATCCGAACTTTCATACTTATTACGTGCTTCCTCATGCACCTTTTACATGATGGGCAGTATCGTAGTGCCTGTAAGATGGAAAAGCATTTGATGATGGATTCTTAATTAAGCGAGGCGAGGCCTCTCGAAGTGCTGTCAGCCCAGGATGATACTAATCTGCTAGCACGGATCAGGCCTATGTTATATTATATCCTAACGGGGAAGAGTAGCTATAGAGGAAAGAGCCGCTTCCCCATAGGTTCTAGGTCATGGTCAGGCCACCTTCCATACAGAAATAATAAGTTTTTTGCTTGCCCTTAAAGGAAAAATAGTTCACTTCTAGCACCTTATCCGCCTGACCCTTATTTAATATAAAATTAAAAGCGCATTTTCTTCTTCTTATTAGACTCAAAATATGCGAGAGTCTTCACCAAAAAGAGAAATGTGACCATGATCGTAGTAGCTAATCAGCTTCCCGGATTCCTAAGAAATACAGGACCCTTTAGAGAGAAGTTTAGTTGGTTGAGGTTCTTCTCCAATAGATAGGCAAAATCTAGAGGAAGAGAGGGTTACCGTACATACAAGAGTATTCCAGTTCTTACGGAAGCTCTTTCTTACCAGTCAAGTAGTACAACAGCTGTATCTTATAGCCCGGCGCGGCGGGTCGCCTTTTTAATTCAGTAGATAGAAGAAACTATTAAATAGATAATGAGTGAGTCCTCACTGACCTGAGCGATTTCGATCACCTAGCAGGCCTTTCATTTTATTTTGTAGGTAACAAACATCGCCAAAGCGTATCATCAGATTTGACTACGAAGGAAGGAACTCGAAGTAAAAAAGGGCCCAAAAAATTTCCAGAATTTGAGTTCGACCGCAGCTTCCCCTTTTGGGGGGATCCAGTTCCTTGCCAACTGCCAACTATCGACCCCGATCTCTTTTCATTTGTTTTGGGTATTATCAAACCTAGCCTAGCCCCTGTCAATCAGACTAAAGCAGAGCACCCAACTATGGAAAAGCGTGGGTTAGGTTAGTCAATCCGGCCCGAGACGCGTTCGTTGACAGTAGGAATTCCGACTTTTCAATAGAGCGGAAGCGAGCTGATCAACGAGAAAGAGGCCCTACTCACTACAAACGAATACACCACAAGATCGAACTGCACTCATGCCTCTCCCGCATCAAGTTGACCGCCCTCCCTACGTAGTGATTCTATCAATCATGTACGTAGGGAGGACCCTCTATTCTGATTGGTATATCATGAAAAAAGAAAGCCATTTGCACCAGGCGCACTGTGCTTTCCCTTGCCCAGATGTTCGCCTTTCTAAGTCAAGTAATGCGCCGAAGACTGGAGCTTCGTAACATGTTGACGAAGACCTCCGAACTGAGGGTTCGGTCAGTAGAAGGGACGACTTTGTCTCCCCGGAAGAAGAATAGCCCCGCTCTCTAGCCGACTAATCCCCTTTATCATATAACTGGGAGGGAACGTGTCACATTAGAGGTGAACGATCAGAGGTGTCCTCTAATCACCACGATGAGGCTGGTCCCTCTTTTAGTAGACTCAGTTATGAATATTCATAAATAAATGAATGCCGGACTCTTTCTTTCACTGCTAACCCCAAGAAGTTTCTTAATGCTTATACTTTCTGTTTCGTCGAGCCCCGTGTGGTCCTCCTTTGAGTGTGGGTTCAATTGGATGAATCTGTCAAGTCAAGGAAAATGTACGTAGCAGCAAGGATGGTGCATCGCCTATTTCTCGTTATCGCTCGGGAGCCAAAACGAAGACGCCTGCTACCTACTCTACTGGACCTTCGACCCGGCATTCTACCTTTGTCGAATCGGAACCAACACCACTGCATTGCGCTCGAACAGTTGAGCGGCCGCCGGCCAGCAACTTCCGTGCACAGATCAGATATAGATTCATTCTTCGTACCTGGTCCAGCCTCACAACTCTTCGCGGGTTGGTAAAGAAGTAAGTCTTGTTTGGTAAGACAGAATTTGACAAAGAAAAGAGAGTGCTCGACCGGAACAACGGCCAACAAAGACCGTAATTACATAGATAACTGCTTCTCCCCTTCTCCGTCTTTAAGGCTTTAAGCCGAAACCGTATGGCGGCTGGAAAGAAAGACGACCTCACCTTCTCGTAAATGGTGTCAGTGAGAGCCATTTTAGTATCCCCCGTTGACCTTCTTTTGTAGATAGAATCTTCAATGAGTGGAAACAAGCAACCTTACTAATAAAGACTAATAAAGAAAGGTGCTTGTTGAGTAAGGCCGGCTTTCGAGCCCAAGCCCCCCGGTTGGGTGCTTGAGCGCATCTTTCTCATACGCTTAACGCCTTTTAGTTTTTAATAAATAAAAGGGGGGCGCCTTAGCTAGGTCGTTTTCTTGCAGGAGTGCTAACGCGCGCTCTTACGCTTGCTTTGCAGTACGAGCCTTATACAGAGCCGCGCTCCTTTAATATGATGAGAAGAAGGGGGGCCGCCCTCTTTTCCGCACCAATCCTTATTTACTACTACATCTTATTTTGGGTGTATAGCTCAGTTGGTAGAGCATTGGGCTTTTAACCTAATGGTCGCAGGTTCAAGTCCTGCTATACCCAAACCTACCTTAGACTCTACTATGAGTAAGTAAGGATGCGTAGTAGCCTTCAAAGATTAGTCTTAGGCCTTTAGACTCCCTTCGGAGACTTCGACCTTTAAGTGACAAGGGGGGTGAGGTAAGGCCGCTAAGGAAGAGTGGCTCGGTCATCGATAAGCCTCTCCTTATTCATTCTATAGGGCGGGGCTGCGGACCAACAATCCAGCAAAAGAGCTGAAAAGCTCCTTTATCAAACCTTCTTTATTTTGAATTTAATATTTAATAATAAGGTAAGCATCAAAGCCCAGAAAACCCAACCTATACAAAGAGCTCTTTTCAGCCCCTACTCCTAACAAGTTAAAGTTGCTGGCACCCACCATACCTTGCTTCGGGGTCGATCTCTTGTATCGGAGCAAACAAATTAAATAAAAATTTTTTATATATTTGAATTCTATTTATTTATTTATTTATTGAATTGAGTTTATTCCACCACAAATAGATTTGCCGCATGGATTGTTCCGCTGTCACAACCTGATCTCGACATTCAAGCACGAATCCCTTGAGCGCTTCGGCGGCGGATAGCAGCATGGGCAAAGCACTCTGCTGCGGCGAGCAGCCGGTTCTTATTGCATTCACCAAGATAGTCTTGCTCGCTCCTGAGCTCTGCTCGAGCGTAGTCAGCCAGCTTCCTTACTTTGCTTAGCTTCCAGCGTTGCAAAGGGATAACCTTTCACTATCTAGGCGCCCTAGAAGGAGGGGTCCTGCGGACTTCTTCCCCGAAGGTCAAGCCGTAGTCCCTTCCCTGCCCCTGGGAGAAGTGGAAGGAGTTAGGAGGATGGAGCGCCCTTTGCCCTAATAAATTTTCGGCTTCGCCTTCAAGCCGTCAATAAAATAGAGCTAATATGTGATCATGACAGTACACTGATGCATAGGTCTTCTTTACGGCCTTTTGATCATGATGCATCATGAACGTGCCAATATGTGATCGGGATAAGCGGTGTTAACGGAGAAATTAGTGGAAACAAGGATGTAGAAGTGACAGCTCACTCACCAATCAAAATCTCTGCTGGGCAAGAGGATACTGTGTCAGTTTTGCCAAAAGAGTTTGTTAGTGTTGGGGCAAAGGAACTTAATGACCCTCCGGCCCTTGGTGACATCGCTAACGAACTGAGCCCTGACCTTCGAACCTCCCATTCCTAATATAGCTGGTCAATCACTTCCAGGAAATAACTGTAAGGAAATATCCGGGCAATCCGCCGAAACAGAGAAAGATAGGGGCGAAGGGCATCGGAGCATATGGAAAAGGATCTGCTCTTGCCAGGCTTACGGGGGATAAATCCCATCTATCCTCTACTCCTAAATTCATACCAACCAGCCTACCAAACTGCTTTTAATCGGTCTAGAATCGGCAGTATGAAAAGCTGATTCAATTTCAAACAGCTTTTATCCCACAGACATTCCAATCTCGGATGCTTCCTACGCTCCTTAATCTTGAACAAGCGTCGTCTTTTTATTTTTCCCGCTTTCCTTTGTGAGGGAGGTTTGTGCACATGAATTAATAGTATAAGTATAAGGAAGATGGCATAGAAGGAGCGAAGCCGCTCGACTGTAAGGTATGAAGTAGCGAGACCCAACGAGCGATATAAGCGAGTACCTGGGGAGAGGATTGGAGAGCTAAGGAAAGCAAGAAGACCGGGTTTTTCGAGAGAAGAGTCAGTATACCAGCACGGCACGCACTCGATTATTGAAGCGATTGAAGAGCTTACGCAGAGCGGTCGATTGACTGAAGCCAAAAATGCGGAATTGACTCAAGAATGACAGTGCAATTGACCTTATTCGCTCGGGCTTTTCCTTAAGGAAGCCCTTCGCTCGTCCCTTCAGGTTAGGAAAAGGTTACAATGCTCGTGCTATTAATTAATAGTGTCAGAGGGATTCAAAGAACTTTCCCCTAAGTCGCCGAGGGCTCGCAAGGATCATGCTTGCTATTGGCTGGCCTCTTGTCGAGGCCTTAGTCCCATGGCTGCCTTCCGTCGAACTCCTCATGATGGGTGCCCTTAGGTAGCATTCATGTGTGACCGAGTTGAGTCTTTCGGTGAATCGTCTGCTCCTTGTTGGCCCTCAAAGCAGATGCCTACCTGTTCTTGTTACTGACTTCAGCTTTGACCAACAGCGACTGTGTTCTCAAAAGCAAAAGACGGAAACCCTATTTCATAGAATGATAGACGAAATCGCAGCTGTATCATCCAAACCGAGTATCCTTATTTCTCGTAACCTCTGGGGTAACTAGCGACCACTATTGGTCTCTCACTTTAGTTTTGGTTCTAAACTACTAAATTAAAAAGTGGAGATTTTTGTGTTCATAACTTCACTCCTCAGGAACCTCTGATCCCTAATCGAAACGATTGCTGAGGCCGTAGATCGTGTAAACGACAGCCTGGTTATCTAGGAGCTTGGTTGCTCAAGATGGGTGCATTTACCTTCCTTGCCTGCTTTCTCTAAATTTCATATCAGAAGGATGACATAGAGAGAATAGAGGAGGAGAGTACCACAACTAATCATTGCAATTGTTACGAGGTCTCGCCAACCTATCCTTTTATTACTTATGAGTAAGGAACTCTCCGAAAGGAAGGTAAACAGGAGTTAACGGCAGGCGCAATTGAAAGGCAGTTGGAGACAGGCGATAGGCTTAGATCAGATGCAAGCAAGCTCAGTCTCAATATGCGCATTAGAGAAGGGGGGTTTACATACAACCGAGACTCATAGGTCGATTATGGACAATAAACTGATTCTTCTTGATACAATTCACTGTTTATCCGCTGGTATTTCTCAACAAAGGGCAGCCACTATTCTTTTGCATGACATAATACACAAAGAGGTCGAGGTATATGTGGATGAGATTATTATCAAGTCCCGTGAGCGAGAGGGTCATGTGCCTGCACTTAGGAAGTTCTTTGAGAGAATCCGGGAATATAAGATGAGGCTGAATCCACAGAAATGCCGGAGTGACAGCCGGTAAGCTGCTTGGTTTTATGGTTAGTCAGAGGGGTATAGAAGTTGACCCAGCTAAGATTAAGGCTATCATGGAAATGCCATCACCAAGGTCTGAAAAGGAGGAGAGAGGCTTACCCACAAGGACAGACAGGAGGGCATTGCTTCCCTGGCTTGCTTACCTGGAATGGAAGACTGAAGCGCTAATGCACTGATACCAAAGAAAGATTCATTGATCGGATTGCTTTCGTCCTAAGAAGCAGAGACAGCAATTTCAACATCGTTAGCAATCCTCCGATTAGGATCATGAGGAAATCAATCCTAAAACATCTCGAACAGCTGCTAGACTCTGAGAAATGCCTCTCCCAACGAATCCGGTTTGAGAGACTAAGCCAAGCTCAGACGGGCGGTCTACCCTTACAAGGTATACTGCGGCTCAACTCCGTGGTGATCTATGAATTATGTATAGTAAGATGGGTTCCTGCTTTTGGAATTGATGCCGGAAAGGAACGAGAAGTAGGTGGGGTCACGTAGTTAGCCCCGAGAGTCCATCCCCCGGAGACGGAAGTAATTTCCCGGCTCAACTAGACTAATTTGCCATCCTGTGTAAGCTCCAACTGACTGAACGAAGAAGGCAGGAGGTAAATGCTTTTAAGTCTAGTAGGGGGAGCTTACGGGTTGGTCTTCATTGCGAACTAGCTTCAGCGGGAATAAGAAAGTGTTAAGTAACAGGGGAGTTGGCTGTGAAGTTTTTTTCCGCAAATATGCAGTCTAAATTTTCTATTTATTTAATTAGAATTTCAATGGTTTTGGGCTTACTTACTTTATGCTATTTTATTTGTCTGCTACTGGATTCGATTGACCTTTTTCAGGCACTCTTTTGGAAGATAGGTTCATCTGTAGGGAGGCGCGCCCTATCTTTATTAATGCTAAAGATGGACTGCTATATGGGTCTGGTCTTGGTCATTGGAT
>SRSM01000059.1:62500-80000 GCA_019593545.1 Apocynum venetum | reverse complement strand
ACGCATCAGTCTAGGGAATCTAAAATCCCGGGAGAGTAGGGAGCTGGAAAAACACTCGTCTTTGAAGTCAGCCCAGTTGGCACTGGCTTTGAGTTCCTTTTAAGGAAGGCTTGACCCGCGTATCTAAGCTCGGCTAGAAGCTTAATTAAGGCCTATCAAAGGGATGCCATAGGGATAGGATAGGAATCCGTAAGCCTCTAGTAGAAGAAGAAGAGTAAGGCCCAGTTTTATAACAACCCTTCCTAGAATAAAGAATAATAAAAGAAGAGTCAGTCTACTGATCCACCTTCCCCACTATGGGGTTCCCTCCACTTATTAGAGCCGAGGGCGGCAAGTCAAGGGAAGTTAATAGATTTTTTCCTGGCAAAGTCCCCTCTTCTTCTATTTTGCCATCCACGTTAGCAGATCGCCTTATCCTTAACGTTGAAGCGGGATCAGATGCGTCAAAGAGTCCCCATTGAATTGTAGGCCGTTGAAAGCCAGCCAATCGTCTTCAAGGGAAGAAGGCTGAAATCTAGTTCGGCCCGGTCAATCATCTGTAGAGCTGAAAGTTGTAGAATACTAATAAGAAGAAATTGAAGCCCCAACGAGATTTCTAGACGAGATTTATTTCACTTCAAATATTATGGGTTGGCACCAAGGCACGGAGTAAAAAAAAGGAATTGAATGCCGGTCTCACAAGAAAGATATATATAGCTTGTCGGCCACTTTACTCTTTTCAGGCGTCCTGCCCTTTCCTAACTTGAAGGGTGCTGGCAGAAGTCTATCTATCCGTCAAGTAGATACCTCCACTTTATTGGTTCGAGCACACTTCACTTCAAATAGTGAGTTTTCACAGATAGGAGTTTCCCTTTTCTAAGAAAGAGAGGGTATCCGCCTATAATGCCTAGCGAGTAATCGAGCCTAGAAGTGGAGGAGTCCTTTCCCGGTCTATAGAATAGTCCGCTTAAGACCCAGTCAGTGGCACCAGGGGTGGCTTTCTTGCTACTACTCCCTGTCCGAATTCCTTGTACAGGTACAGTAGAGCTTCCTGACCTCATAAAAGGAACAACTGGTGCTAGGCCGATTCTACCTATTATAAGACTGCGAACATCTGCCAACGACCTAGATTGCTTTACCCTCACCGGCAATGCCTTCCAATGGTATCAGACCTTACCAACGAGGTAAGTAAAGACTTGGGAGGAAATGCAGAAGCTGTTCGTCGGGAGATTCTTTGTCATGCAGAGGGACGTTAGCCGACTTATCAAATATGAGGCAGAAACCTAATGAAAGGGTGGATGCTTACATCGAAAGGTGGCAGAAGGAAGCTAATAGGTGTCGCGCACACCTATCAGAAGAGAAGCTGATACAATTATGTAGAAATGGAATCAGGGATGACATCGTTTATCTCGTCAGCCAGCAAATTACGACGTTTCGCGGTGTTAGCAAAAGAGGCGTACAAGAAGGAACGCATCCTCGCACAAAGGGACGAGAGGATGAAAAGATAAGCTAACGCCGTTCCCAAGCCTCAGAAAAGAGAGAAAGGAGGAAATTCTGCCAATGTGGCAGAGGTAAAAACAGGAGGGGGAGAGACTGAACTTCAATGGGTTAGATGAGCACACTATGACTACGCATATTGAAAGAATAGCTTGTCAGAATCCGCTTTTAGCCTTTCGGAATAAAAGAGGCTCTTTGTAAAGGGTCGGTCTTGATGCCTACTGCCACATATGACCATTCCCACGAGCAGTTAACGGATATGGGCTTCGGTAAGCACTCCTGATAGGCGTCAATCCAATCAGTGCTATAGGTGCTGAGGTTAAGCAAGAATAAGGGATAAAGCGGCTAAGGTCAAAATTGGTATAAGACTCAAACAGTCTTTTAAAAAATCTCCTGCCCTTAATGATAGTGCTTGTGTAATAGGCGCATATAGGGATTGAAGTTGGGGGATTTAAGTCTTATGTTATGGCTAGCAGCTGCTCCTTTTATGCCCATAGTGTCGGCACTTCTTTCGTTCTCATGGCACTTGCCTTACCCAGCGTCGAAGAAAGAAAAAAGCAAAAACACTAGATGATCTTCTCTGTGCGTGGATATCTTGTCCCTGCTTCTATGTATATATGAGGTAAGCTCCAAGCTGCTATATAAGAGAATTCATTAGAATCGCCTCTAATGCGCATTAAGTGAGTAGTAAGTTTAGTTCTTGTATGAGACCTTCCAACAATTTGTCCGTCAGAGATGACGGTTCCTGAGCTCTCTCTTTCAGGATGGAACCTTGGTTCAGTACAGGTGTTTCCATTTTTCTTTGGAAAATTCTTCCGCAGAGGTTGTTTTATACCTTTCGATTCGAACACATACATGCCAAGCTCCTTTTATTAAGAGGACTCCTAGTTAAAACTTCCATTTTATAGCATGGGTCCGACCTTTTCCTTTATTTATGCAATTCGTCATTCGGTTGGAGTAGCATGCAGAGGTAGGTGCATGGCTGAAGCTCTATCCGCCGCACCATAGATGCCTTCCACCTATTGATAAAATGTTATACCACGGCTCAATCATAGGCAAAGGTCGACCAATCAGGCTTTTTAATTCCTGATCCCTAACGGTCCAGATCTTTCTTTCATAACCTGAGGGATGATTGGAAAGGGGATTAGAATCGAAGGGTTCAAGATACCGAAGTTTAGTAACTACAATGGGGTCGGCGACCCATATCATCACTTGCTGTCCTTTTGTGGGGATTGCCGAGGCCTTGATTCCCAGTCTGGCTTATTGATCCACCTTTATCATAAGTCATTATAAGGGGAAGCATTCAAGTGGAACTCATCGCTTAACTCCGAAGAAAGTCAATAACTAGCGAAAGCTGCTATAGAGAAAGGCTTTTAGGACGCGTCTTTTGGTCTTTGAAAGATAAAATAGTTTGCATCAATAGTATGTGAGGGAGGAAGTGACATGACATAGTGAATGAGGAAGGGGTATGCATTATAGAATATAAGAAGAAAAAGCTGCACATTCATCCTGATATGATAAGCCGATTCGCTTAAGCATGAAAGAGAAAGATAAGCTTAGGAAGAAGAGATCTTAGTTAACCCTTGAGCCAGTCCAGTCCATCTTGAGCATCTCAAGAATGCGCTCTTCTCAAGTGAATCAAAATAGGTGTTGGTTTGCGATTGAAGAATAAGGGGTTGTTCTCAGATGCCCAGAATCTTTAGATCCGCCAATAGCCGTTAAATTCGGAATAGTTAAAAAGGGAAGGTGCTGAAAGCAAGAAAGAGTTTTTTTCTCTTATAGTAAGAGAGATTGTGATAACTAAACAAAACTTCGGGGATTTTCCTTTACAGTAGGAAACTCTCTTCGGTCTCCTAGGGACGAGATTTTAAAAAGTTGCCCCGCTAGTTCCATCAAAGTAAAGTAAAGAACGTAAGGAAGGTTTTTGCTGGTCGAGATGCTACTGATGGTCCAGGTCCAGCAACTGGATCTCGCTCTGGAAAAAAGGAATATAGCTTTTTCCTTCCTTCAGCTGTTAATTCAACTTCCAGATCAGTTCCTATTGTCCAGTTTTCTAGGCTTTCTCCGTTTAAGATCTGGTACTAGACAGATCTTTCGTTCAACCTGATCGAAAGTCTCTCCCGGAATAAAGGAAGGATAGCCTACCGGCATCCCTAAAGCCAAGTTATGAACTCGGTCTAACTATCCGCTTCCCAGCGACAACGCTAGAAGTATGTTTCACTAGCCTAGTTTTCATTTGTCTTTGCGGAGTGGAATAATTTTGCTTTGACTTTATACTCTCAAGCATAAAAGGAAGGAAAGGGTGCACCGACTAAGGCAGAGAAAGATGCACCTTTAAGATTAAGATAAGAAGGGTTCAGCGCAAGCATCTAAGCATCTGCTACCGCGAAAGCATCTGACGAAGCGAAAAGCCTAGGTATCCTTTTCAATTACGCAACGGCATAGAATTCTGAGACATCAGACTGTTCAGTCGCCAGTTCAAGTTAGTTGCCTACTCCTTCTCTATCGAATCAGTGAGTGACCTATTCACTATTCTAGCTTCTTCTTCTCTTTTTTTTTTAGGAAAAAAGTAGGATTACATTAAGTAATGAGGTCTGCTAGAACAGCAGAGCTTACATCAGAGGTTGGGGAAGATCTCCTAGATCTTTCTCTAAGACCTAGTTTAGCAAGTAAATGTGCAGGAACCTTTAGCTTGCTGATTGTGATAAGAGATTCAGATTCCAGTACGACATTTGAATAGCCAGCTTCCATAGCCACTTCAAGTCCAGAAATTCTAGCTTGAAGTTCAATATGTTCAACATCAGTAATTCCTGAACATGGAGAAGAGACCGAATGAATAACAGCACCATCACTGTCTCGGACAATGATTCCAATTGCAGCTTCCTGATTTTTCCAAGCACCGTCCACGGTGATCTTAAGCCTAGGAGAGGGGGGTGGAGACCATTTAGCAGGGAACTGAGAACCAGGAGGTGAAATTGGTTGTGAGTGAGCGGCCAAGAATTCTGTGACAAGGGCGATGGATCTGGAATAGATCTGAGCAGCAGGAGTATCGTGTTGTTCAAACAACAAAGTGTTCCTTGCCTTCTAAATGTTCCACACCAGAGTTCAAAAAAGGGCCACCTGGAATTCCTCCTCTGAGTTCATAATAAAGTCCAGAAGATCTTTTAAACTTGCTGCCGGAATAGAGGACCAAAGCCGACCTTTCTCCGCTATCTTCCGAACCTCACTAGCCTTGCTAGCTACTTCGTTTTTGATGCCCGGACATCCAATGTATTTACGAATGAATGTCTGGAATGACAATGACTGACCAATACATGTCGTGGAAGTCTCCCACTGCTGAATGAGTTGCATCATTAAATATGTAAATAGATTGATCCTCATGCAAAAAGGTGCTTTGCTGGCCTAAGACTTCATTTCGAACCCTCTTTCCAATGCCGGATCACTTCCTTTTCTACTAAGTGATTGCTTAGGGAGATGAGTCCCTCATTGAATTCGTCAGCCTTCCCGTCCTCGCTTATTATAGATAGTCTAAATCACTAAGTCAGAACAATTACGTTAGAGCAAGATCCCATTGTTCTCATGATCATACGTTTCAACCCAGTCTCGAAGTATCATATACAGATAAGTGAGAATGCCCTTTCTGACAGGGCTGCGTCCTCACGAATGCCAAACTTCGTAGCTCAGCTCATCTGGGATGACCAAGCTCCAGGGGGTTTGGTTCATGACTGATTTTCCATAGACATAGCGTCGTAATACAATTATATAGCCTTTCTGCCTTCTTCCTTCGTCAACTGCACTTGAACTGAAAGAGCTGGTATAGCTTCCCTCCAAGTTCTGGTTCCTTCTTCGGATGTGACGGAAGGAGGTTGAGGATCATTAGGAGTACCTTTGTAAACACTCAACTAAGTATGGATCGGGGTCGGACTCGGATTCTTCGTCGAGTGATCCCGCGCTTCATAACCTATTTCATACCATACCGCTGTCTAGACAAAATTTAGGCTTTAGTCTTCTTATTCTTGCTTGGCCCAATGCCTTAGCCTTGAGTCATTCTGCTATCATTCGAAATGGTCTGTGTCAGATAAGGTAAAAAAATATCCTATGCTATGATATTACATCTGTTAGTCCAGTCTGTAGAAGTGGTGCATTTCTTTATGAGGGAAACTGCCCTATAGCCCTCTCGTCTAAGTCACTATCCTCGCTAACCGAAATCACACCCCTTTCGCCCTGAGGATCCTACCTTAGCGAAAGGCTTAGTTTGTTTCCTTTATCGGATTCTCCCATACTCGCTCATATCTTATCTTCTTTGGGCACATCCCTTCGAGATGTCCGGCTTTATTCCCTCTTCCCATTGACAAGGTTACCTTTTGAGCTAGGAAGTCACGGATTTCTCCTTCCCTCCCATCATACCGTATGCTGAATATGTGTTCGCTCGTTTGGAAGCAACTTTCCAAAAAACATTGGGAAAAGAGCATTCAAAGGCATCCAAAGCGAAGATCTCCTCCACGTAGACGATAAGACGCTGCTCCCGCTCGTAAGCAAGTAAAGATTCCATACATCTTTCCCTCACCCACCGATCGAATATAAGGATTCCCCTGGTCAACTACCTACTTCTCTCTCGATTTGGTTGATCGCAAGCAAGCTACCTTAGCGCAGCGCTCACATCACACCTGAATATCTCGTACCGAACAGGCTGAACTGCCTATTACGACCCGAGCTAGCTAGGATTGAAAGTTCATTCCTGGCAGGAATCTAATCAATGTCTCTTTTTCTTATGTTTCTCTTTCTTTCCTTTCAAAGCTGGCTTTCCCGCTATGGGGATTAAGGACAAGTCCTTTACACTGCTTTCAGTCAATTAAGGCTAACCTGATTGTGCATTCAATAGACTACTCGAAACAAAGACTGATCTCATCTCACCCTTTTCTTTTGGATGGATGTACATCCTACCACACCTCCGAATCGATCAGAGAGACGTTCTGACAGGGTATAGAATCTCGCGAATACTAGCGCTTGATTGATCTATTTGGCGGAAAGAGAGTGAGTAATCCCCGATTATGGATCACCCTAGACCTGTAGTGGGAACCTGAGTTTCATCCTAGAAAAGATAAGTTTAAGTGGACGAAGTTCAAACTCGACCAATCCAATAAAAAGAAGGAGAGACTACGTTCAGGGTAGCTCTAGTTAACGACTTCAAAGGTACGGTCTTCACCCAGAGCACAGACAGGCAAGAAAGAAGTGAAAACGAGAGGGTACCGAAGGCGCGACTCAAGCAAAGGTGCTAGGCGGTTACGTTTAGAAGCCATATCTAGTTAACTAAGTCAAGCAAAAAAGGAAAGCTCAATCCCAACAGTCTCATCTATTGCTGCGGATTCTCGAACTAAGCCAAGAAGAGGAGCCTTGATTGAAGGTCTGGAATTGTGGACACAGGGCAGAGGCATACCAGGCTTAATAAAGACTAAAGACCATTGGACCAACGGGAAAGAGCACCTTCGCTTACATCGACCACTTCGCCTTATAAAAAGAAAAGGGTGCTCCCGCGAATGTTTTCTTCTTTACCATGGGCTGTCTTGGGAGTTCTTCCCTTAAGGTTAAGGTAGGAAGCCTCTTTGATTCATTTCAGAAGTAAGAGAGCTGATAATCGGCCGAGGAAAGGCTAGTAAGAATCCGATTACCAGTAGGAGAAGCTAGTGAATACCAGACCGGGATGGTACTACTTCCTTTCGACTGACTTTAGAAGGCCTTGAATTGAGGGATGTAGGCAAGTTTGGTTCTTTTCTCGATTGATAGAAGGACGGATTATTTTAAATAGTATTTGAACCTTGCTCGCACAAGTGAGATGACTGCCTGTGTGGTAGCGACCGATAAGCACCCTTATCTATTAAGTGGGGTGCATCTACTGGGAAAGCGTCCAACTCAACATGTCCGATGCGAGATAATACTGGTCTGCTACGATAGTCCGTGGGAACAAACTGAGCCAAGGAGAAGTCCAAGGCCAGACAGATGCTTTGCTTGGTGTCTGATGGATAAAATCCTGATATAGCATATGTTTCACGAGTGGGAGCTGTTGGCGTAATAGGGCCGGGACCATAAACTGGGACTAGTAGAAGAAGGTGTAGCGAAATCCGGGCTTCAAGAAGCTCGGGACTCCAGAGTGAGAATCAGATTCTTTGGCATATTGCCCAAGGGCGTCCGACCCTGTCAGCATACTTAAGGGAATGTATGAGCTAGAAGCGCACACCCGGCAATCTCCGACTCGAAATCGAGAGACAGGCCTTCAGTGCGTGATGATGTCTCGTGTACTCTCATGTACGCGCCCCCCTGAATGAAGCGAGCGGAGGGATAGATATAACTAAAAGAATCCGTGGGGAAGGCGACAGAAGTGACAACGTGAATGCCCGAGGAATAAGAGGTTGAATCAATAGTTATAAGATACCACCCAGGCACAGAATCCGAAATAACCATCAGGAGTAGGACTAGGGGAAGACGGATAGGTCTTAACTCCCGATTGTTATTATTGCTAAGCCTTCACCCCAATCCCTATGATACTGGTAGCGAGAAAAAGACTTCTACGGCTACTCCAACTTCTGGGGATATCTAAATACTTTTAGAAAAAAATGGAATAGCTTTCAAATAGCACAGTCCCGGATGGAGATCGTTATAACGTTACAGCGTTAGCACTTACGGGGCGAAGCACAAAAAAGACATATCTTAACAGGCTTACTTCTTTTGTTTCCGGTTCATTTTCTCTAGTAGTTGTCCCTGTCTCTTACGATCCAGTTGTAGTTGCTTTACTTTCCTTTTCCCTGCGCAAGAGAGACTTTTAGAATACTAAGGCCTTTCCAGCACTAAGCATATCCTCTTTCCTTTCAGATATTTGATAACTGTTTCTTTTCCCTAGCAGTCGAAACTTTCCCTACGAGCGATGCAGCTGAGGGGGCAACTCTATGGGTTTTATTTTCTAGAGGTTCCATACCTAAATATAAGGAATAGTTTTTAAAGCAAGTGATAGAAGTGAAATCGCTCGGGCAAGAAGTGAGTTCGCTTAATAGCAATCCCTTTGAGCCCTCCAGTTATCAATCCTACACTCTTAGGAAAGCTTATAGGTCAAAAGGAGGAGCAAGCAAACAGGGGTAGGACAAGGTTAATCGCAAGAAGGAAAAAGCAAGCTACCGCTTTCCTTTCAGTCGAGTCACTTCTTTCCCAAAACACCACTTCATTAGGACTAATCCGCCCCTGCTCTTTCTTAGTTGCCACTAGCGGCATACCAAAACAAACGAATTATAAATGCGGCTTACTTACCAGTAGGTAATATCTAAGTTACGCCTCAAACTCATCCTCATGCCGTGGGGCAGAGGAGATCAATATTCATCGCCACCTTCCACCTAGGTAGCTCTAAAGCTTACCTTGAGCCTTGATCCACTACTTTACTTCTTTATATACGAAAGTGCCTTAAAAAATTAAATGCCAAATGAAAGTAAAGCTTTCAATAAAACTGCCCTTCTACCCAGTCGCTAAAGCCCTCAACACTTTACAATAGGGAGTGATAGATTGATTCAATCCAGCCACCGACTTCCCCGTGGCTACTTTGTTACGACTTTCTTAGTGGTCTGAGCTTGGGTGAGTCTCTTTCAGACCGGCACGCGGTTACCACCCTTCGACCGTAAGAAGATCCTTTGACACGTTGTCTTCTTTGTCGTCCAAGAACTTTATCTTTCTCACTCCTTTAAGACTAAAAGCGAGTAGGCCTTCTTCACTTATGTCATTTCCCTATATCTGTCTTTCTTTCCATTCTTCGCGATAGGAGATGCGATACCAGTGCTGCTGGATTGGGGAAAAGCCTAACTCTGTTCTTGCCTGTATGAAAGCGTAACTAGTGTTAGCTCTTTTGAAGGGAACTCGCCACTGCCTATCGAAATCACAAAAGATGCAAAAACGGGTCTGCGTCAAATGAAAAGTGTCTTGCATTGGCCGATGTAGTTGTCGACAACAGCTTCTTGTGTAACAGCTTATTAAACCTCCCTTCGGGAAGTAAGAGCAATTGGCCTTTTCCTTGGGCCAGTTCCAGTCATGGGAGTACTTTTCCCTTACTCTTTAAAATAAATATCTGTTTTACCTGCCTGGGATACCATGAATCGTAGCGTAGATCTTTCTTCTCCTTAGGTCTCTAGCTTGATCATCTCTTAGCATTCCATGATCGGTCCGTATGTCCTTCTTTAGGAGTTGAGCAGCCCTCTTCGCTCAAATGGGGTATAGGCCCTGGCCCAATTTCACAAGCACAGCAAATAGCCAATTCCGCCCCATGTATTCAATTAGAAAATTCTCCAGGTTTGGAACTCCAATCACTTCCCACTACCAGAAGGGGTAGAAAGTGACTTGTTCACTTACGCAATTATAGCCGTGGATTCGCAGCAAGGCAACAAGGGTGGCCCACGTATTGAGTTCCATCTGGAGCCTTTCATTTTCAGCTGCTAAAGATGCATTTTTTGTCTGCCATTCTAGGTAATTTCGTACCTAGCCTCTGCTTCGGCTGCATAATCTCAGGGCTCCAGCCCTATGGGTACTGGTAGTTTTAGTCCTAATACTCTTGGGGTTTGAAGCCTTTTCCACGGGTAGCTTGCCACAGCGGCTGGGGTTTCAAATAGAAGGAGCAGGTAAGCTAAGGATCTTCGCGATCCCGAATGCTGTTAAACAGTCTATTTTACGACCAGCCCATGACTGGTGCATGAAGGTTTTACGTCTTATTCCTATGGATGGGACGGGACGTTCAACCAGACTGCCCCGTTGAAGCGGCTGGCTAAGCTGTCAGTTTTTTATTCCTTTTTTATTCCATTACAGGGCCGTCTACGAGTAGAATGGACTGCTCTGCTTACACAAGCAAGAATCCAATCATACCAGAAAAGGGTTAAATACCGAATTCCTATAATCCTTTTTTTCGTATTAGCCCTTATTCGGAGATTCAAACCCGAAATCCAATACAGAAGGGAATGCAAGCAGTGAGGTTACCCCTTAGGGCGGATGAAAGAGGATTCCCGGACTTGAAACTGTCAAAAGCTCTTATTTGTCATTCCCGCTCAATTTTTTAAATTGAGTAGGGCAAATTCTCAAGCCTTCGAGCGGAAAAAATCCTGATTTTCTTTTGATTGGTAGAGTAGCCTATAACCAGAACCGGAAAGAGGAGATGATAATCCGTTTCCAGATTCCTCCCACAAAGTGGACATTCTGTATCTCTTAATGACATTCTTTTACAAAGGCTCTCCCTCGTAGGCAGGATTCCCGAACATAACCGCCACAGCCAAATACTTCTCCAAAGATAAGATGGTCCCGAACCTAACTTAGCTTCCAAGAAAGTAGAGTTAGGGAAAGATTTCGCCTTCAGTACCCTGCTCACCAAAGAGTTTGGGAACCTCAAGATTCGCCATCCCTAGCTTGGCTACTTTACTATAGTATAGGCACTAGGCTATGATTCGATCTCGAAAGAGTGAAGATCAGGATTTGATGCTGTTCCAATCTCTCTCATCTCATAATCCAATTCACCGTAGATCGTTGATTCCCTTGCTTTCGGGCAATGATTCCAATTTTTCTTTGCTTGCCCACTCTATTATTATTATATTGTCCACAGATTCTTATTAGTTAAAGGGACCTAGCTAGCTCCCGGTGAACTAGCGGCGGACAAATGACGATTGGAATGGATTAACGAATGAACCACCACTTACAATAGGAAAGGAAGTCCTACTCTTACAGTATGGAAGACGAAAGAAAAAGTCATTACTAGCTTCGGGTTACGTAATACAACAACTAAGGGGCATTGCCGCTTACTAAAGGCTCGGGCTATGGTGCTAGTGCTAGACCGGAAACAGCGTACCCACGCTATACGACAAGAACTCAAGCAAGAAGTAAATGCGTCTTAGCCGCTACGGCAAATGCTTCTACACCTCTTACACTCGCTACAACCGAAAGAAAGAGAAAAATACTTAAAAGACGAATAACAACAAGAACAAAAACTATACCAACACAAGGGCCAGCAACTTCACTGACTCAAGGAACAGAAATTGCGGAAAATGTTACTTCAATGCAGGAGTTTAAAATTATCAATCTCAAGGCACAAAGGGCAGGAATTTCAATCAAGCAAAGAAGAAAAAGAAGAATAGGCCAACGGGAAGCCACCGGCAACCGCATTCACTGGCAATACGAAAACAACTCGGCTTACTGAATAGAGCACCTCTAGAAGGAATGGAAGGCGTATCGATTACGCAATGACTGATAGATGAACTAAGTTCCTTGAACGGCTAGCTAACAGAAAAAGAAAGGTAAGACGCAGGGACCCAGAAATCTCTTACTTTCAGATCCCAAGTGAGATGAAAGGCCTTACTCTTGCCGGAATGGAATAAGCACTAGACCGAGTTCGGTCAGATCAATAGTTGGCTTGGGGCAGGGGAAGAGGGGCGTAGCCAATTAACATTAGATTGATCTTTCTCCTTTCTTTCTCGGCTGCTATGAAGGAAAGCGGTATGGATAGGAAAGCACAAGTTTTTACATTCTTTCAAGTCAGATCTTTCCTCAGGTCTTTATCTAAATAGCTTAGCTTAAACTTCAAAGCTACCGGGCTTACCCTTTTTGTTTAGTTAGATTGAAGGCTTTCTTCCCTAGAGGAGGGACGGTACTCAACATTCTAAATAGTAAAGCAGCAAAGTCAGTAACGGGAAAGCCTTGACTGACCTATAGCTTTTCGCTTCACCGGAATCAGATGCGATGCTGTCGATGATCAAACTTCTGCCGCGGAGTCGGCTTCAGTTATAGGATACTTATTCTATCACTGAATCATCTAGGGAAAAAGAGTCCTGCTATTGTTACATCTTCAGCTGGCGCTGGAAAGGCACCTTTCAGTTCAGGCCATAATCCTACGGACAGATGGCAACTGGATATGTGTTTAGCACAGGAAATCAAAGATCAGATGCCTAGCGCGGGCAATGTTATAGTATATCCTAACGGAGAAGAGTAGCTATAGAGGGAAGAGCGCTCCCAGGAATGAGTAGTTTGGATATGGATACTAGTTATCCCATCTGATTTGTTTCGCCAACGTGGACAACCCAACCTGAGAAAAATAAAAAAACAAAGGTAAGAAAACCAACCTCGGAAATCCAACAATCAGAACGATGGGAAACCTCTTCCCCAGTTCACTCCATTGAAGCTACCTTTGAGCCAGATTTGACTATTGGAAAAAGGAAAAGGCACATACGCGGGAAATTCATCGAAATAAGGCGATAGATTCGCAGGAATGAACGAAGAAAAAGCGTTAAGACAATTCAACATCTTTTATTTATGTTAGAAGGTGCAGAAGGTTAGAAGCAAGTGGGCCTCCTTCTGGAGAAGCGCGCATGCAGGTGCGGGAAGGAAGCTTCTGCACAGCAGACAATGAATCTATGGGGCCCATGCCTTGTTAGACGACCCGTGCTTCATCCAAACAGGTGCCAGCAATCCTAGGCGGAGGGGAGGGCGTAGATCGCCTTTACCAGGGGATGAGGATGAGTTTTAGTTTACTCCCGCGGCCTCTCGGTAGAAGAGGGAGAAAGCCCAGTCCTCTATCTCAGTCTCAACAGAAGATAAGAGGAAGGGCCATTCCTTCTTTCGGGAAGGGCAACAAAGCGCCTTCATCATGTCAAGCTTCAGGCAACCGATTGGCTCCAAGGGACTTTAGAAGAAGAGCAATGAGCCTAGTGTTGAACTCTTTCAGTAAGCACCCCCCTTCTGAAATCAATCCTTGATTGCCATCGATATTTCCTCTCCAACTACCCCCTTATTAAAGAAGAAGTTCGGGAAACCGTCAGGCCCCACTCAAACTAGCTGCCCTGTCACTTTATAAATAAGCATTTCTTCGATTTTAAAAAATTCCACTAGCCCCATTGTTAGGATGCTCAAGCTCAATATCATATTGGTTGTGTTCTACCAACGAGAAGCCAGGAGCCTAAAGAAAGCACTGAGAAAGAGAGAAGTGCTCCGTATAGGTTCGTATATATACTGTGGCGCTATATGATCTTTAGCTATAGGTCTCGTAGAGTGTGCTTGCTATAGAAAGTCAATATACGAGCCACGAGTAAGAGGAGGTGGTAACGGTCGATGGATGTTCATATAAGGGTCTCTTTGGTCTTAATTGACAACGGATCAGGCCTAAATGTTTGCCCCTTGTGAACGTAATAGATGAGTTCAGTCTTCTAGTCTAGTCATCTCTTCTCCCTCTTCGCCAAAAAGGAGAACTAAGAACATAGATACAATCGCGAAGAGATTGCCTACTATCGAGAGCTCCCCTAAACACAAAGGAACCGGAGTAGTCCTCAACATCTCGTAGCACATAAACAACACTCCATAACGGAAGATCATTACCTTATTACGGGATCGAGCGATGGCTATAACTATAAGTAGTAGCGGCGAACGCTCATGCTCTATGGCTATTTTTTTGTAATATGGTGACCTTCTTAAGGAAAGCCCATCTTTATATGTTTAAGGAACCAGAGGGCTACCAGTGGTGGTTACCCCAAGGGGGGCTGAATCTCAGTACTCAGATGGCACTTCAACACAGACGATGCCTCCGGTGGCTTCTTAGTATAGCGCTACCTTTTCTTAGACCGTTCGGACCTACCCTTACATGAAAAGGGTATCGAAGATGGTTCCACCGGTAGTCAGCCCCTTCGCTTCCCTCGTTATAGGTAAGCCCTAACCTAACTTTCTTTATACTTGTAATGACGATCCATTTTCGTTTTTAGTTTTGGTTTCACTGCAGCTTCCACTTCCACTGAAACTACTTGCTATGTCCCCCTTCACACTCCCGGGCATTCATCCAAGATGGATAATCCTGAGGAAGGAAAGCAAGTCGCAACTCTCTCATCTCCTTTTGATTGAAAGCAGTCCTCACAGGCGGCGGGGCATCCAACTCATGGACTTAAGTCCTCTCGAAATCGGGCTTCTTCACTTAGTAGCTCCTTGAGTTTCCTACTATGATTGGGGAGTTCGGAAAATGGGCTTGGAACGGATTCAACCGATCGATTCCCCGTGGCATATGGCATATAAAGATTGGCGAAGCATAAGGTTAGTAACGTTCAATTGGTGCTGATAACTTCCTTTTCTCCCTCGGGGGTGGGTTTTGTAGGAGTTGGGCGAGATGCAACACTTTTTCCTAAAGGAGTTGGAGCAGCAGTAGTTTACTCGTATAAAAGAATAAGACCGGCTTACCATTCTATTAAATAAAATGAAAGGGTTGAGAGTGGATTCCTTTCTTCAATGCATTCCACCGGGGCGACTAGGGCATCCTTTTTGTAAGATACGCTCATTCAAGTTCAAGCCACCTTCTATCAGTTCAGTCGGAAGGCAAGAGTCCAGTCTATCAATCCATTCAAGTTATTGGGGCATTCCTACATTGGCTGAGTGCCTAGTCGGGGAATCGGTTTCATCTGCTACGCTTTATGCGCCTGGTTCCGGCCAATCCTGTTGGATGGGGGGCAGTGTTGAAAGGTGCAGATCTTGGTCTTCTGGACCTGAGATAGTTGATGCTCTGCTTGGGGAGAAATAGATGTTAGGTGGGTAGCTATTGTTGGCCCAGGCAAGAGTTGTATGTGGTCGGTCGTCAGATGCCACCTCAGACAGATGCGCGATATGTGAGATAGAATGCCCGCCTTTATACAATCCTTTTTTGCTTGCCTCTCACCAAAGTTCGTACTAAATGGGCAAAGCAATATGGTACCAATCCCATCGGTCAGTCGACGACTTGGCTTTCAACTAATCTCTTTCCTTGTCTACGGGATGTGCACATGAATAACTATTTTAGTTGTAGTATGCTTTCTAGTTCAAGTAGGAATTCCTGTCTCTGCTTCTTAGGACGAAAGCAATCCGGTCAATGAATCTTTCTTTGGTATCAGTGCATTAGCGCTTCAGTCTTCCATTCCAGGCAAGCAAGCCAGGGAAGCAATGCCCTCCTGGACGTTTCGTTCCTCTCCCGTTGGTCGAGCGTCTTCAAACCTTCTCCCCCTAAACTTTCCTGCCCTTCCCGCTTTACTTTCCGTCCCGCCTAAACTACTGCCTCAACCAGAGGCGCCAGACGCGTTAATCGAAGCAGATAGGCCGATCCACGCCAGTGGCGAGCTAAGCGAGTAGAAAGCCTACCCATACCAGTATAGCTGCTTGGGCTTCCATCCCGGGTATAATCCCAAAAATCCTGTAATTGTAATAAAAGCTATAACTTCATCAAGGTCTATTTGAGGAAACTAAAGGAGCCATCACTTTTAGTGAAGGCGGAAGAGAAGACTGGAAAGCCGGAGTCCTCACCTGCTGACCAAATGCAGTGAGTTCACTCACGTAGCCCGTATGGATTCCGTTTCTCTCCTCCCTCAACCAGCAGGCAGGGACTGGAGACTAGAGGAACCCTTGCCAACGGAGGAAGAGGCAATACCGACGACCACCCTGCCCCTACCCTGACAGACCCGAAGCGGAGCATGGGATCTGGATCTTGAAGAACGGATTCCCCGGGCACGGGCAACAAAGGGTCTGGGCCTGCTTGGGAAGACGGCGAGGCCAGGGGGAATCTACTGATGTGGACCCATAATCGATGTTCTCTTTCATTAGGGCCTTCACCCCCGGCTCATTCCGTACCTATCTTTAGAAGCGGTTCTAGGCGGGCTTCACACAAACCGAGTCAAATTGGTGTGTTTGAACAACTAGAACAGTGGCTTAGACAAAATCTGATGTTAGAAGGTCTGGTTCTTGAAGTCAAGTCACAGATTCCAGTTGCTTGCGATATCAATTGTGCTGAAGCACAACTGGCCGTCATCTATGTCACTTGAACTTGAGCCTATGAGCTAGAGTCGGCTAGGGCTAGGCCAGAAACAGGAAACTCATGGTAATGGCCCTAACACCGGCTTCCTAGAAACCCAAAGAGCCAAGCTAAAAAGGAGCTCCTTTTCTCTTACGACTCGAACAGACATATCTCGACAGCCGAGAGGAAGTAGCTATTTGATGACTAAAAGCAGGCCTAAAGCCTAGCCCTAGTAGTGCACTCATTACCTTCTAGCCAAAGTGGAAAATTTTCTTTATTCTTTAGAATCCCATTGCACCTGCTACCATGAACATGAAAGAAGAGTTCTCAGCCGCTAGTGTGAAGGAAATCCCTTGACTTCACAGTTAAGAAGGTAAGGTATGAATGGTATCCGACCCGCTCTCACCGCCCATGCTTTTTTGATGATCCTCACAGACAGAACAAGATCACAAGAGCAATAAGTAGCAAGGGCCCTTTGAATCGACCTTGTCGACTAATCATAGAAGTTCTTCTTGTAAGCATGCCTTCTTCTTCTTAGCAACCATGCCGCTCACTATGGATATGATGGCGGAAATAGACCGATCAAGAAGAAGGTAAGACAGAGAACTACATACGACTTTTAAAAAAAGGAAAAGAGGCATAGAGCAAGAGAATCCCCTGCTATTGAATATAGGACTTATTTCCCATTTTCAAAACCAGAAGGAGCCGAAATAATAGGTTTTGCAAGTGAAACAGAAGACACTGTTTGCTACGAAGGGCTTGGTTTGACAGAGGAAGCTGTTTGACATCGTGGGGTAAGCTAGCACCCTAAGTTAAGAGCATCAAATCCTGAAAGCAGGAAGCATCCGATCCTCGAAGAAGTGAATCAGAAGGGGTTCTTTTCGACGAAAAGGAAAAGGACAGAAAGGAGGTTCGAAGCGTAGGGAATGTAGGAGTCAAATAGGCGGCTAGGCTATTCCTTCTGTCTGCCCATTGGCAAGTGTCTGATTCGGCTAAGTGGTCCTTTCCTTTTTTTTGCTTTAGTCTTTCTTTCTGTCCTTGATTGAGGATTGGATAGCTAAGAGAAAGAGACTACCAGATTAGACTACTTCGAAGAACTAACGGAAATTTCCCCTTCTCCGATTAGAAGGCTAGGCCAAGGGTAAGGGTCCTATACCTGAAAGCACAGAAGAAAGGATCGGGAATCCGAAGTCACACACGCACACGAGGAACTTCCATAACAGATTT